>NW_010587593.1:21991-63618 GCF_000705375.1 Tinamus guttatus | reverse complement strand
TTTCTATTCCCATTTATGCTCATTTTATATCATTTCTTTTGAAATTCTGAGATTTTTTTTGACCTTTGTTTCTCTTTTTCATTTCATTTATTCGTGGCGTATTCAGTCGTTCTCAGCTCCCCTCAAACTTTGACAGTTATCTGCTGTACGACAGAGACGAGTTTTTTCAGCAGTGTCTTCAGGGAAACACCACTTCTGAGATAGGGCAGCGGGATAAATCCAAGCGAGAGAAAACACCCTTTTGGAAAAGCAAGTCCTTATGCTCTTTTTCTTCATGTCCTCGCGCTGTTCCTTCTTTTGAATACAGGGGAGCGCGATAATTAACCAAACCATGTGCCCTGGTTTTCTTCTTGCTGCAGCCTCTCTTAATAACAACAAACAAGGTCTCCTAAGGACTGCTCTAATTTCTCCGGGAATTTTGTTTGTGTACACAGAGATCATTATTCATTTCTTCTCATTTCAATATTTGCACCAGGTTAATAATAGCCCTCCGCATCTCCAGCCCGTTTAGAAGCGTAAGGCGGGAGAGCGAGAGTGGTGAATTCCAGCATTCAAACCTGTCACGTATTAGCGGTGAGTACTTGACTTTATATACATACGTATATAAATAGATAAATTCACGTCAGGTCACTCAAGAGTGGGCAGGAGGGGAGAAATCGGAGCCGCTTCGCCGCCCTATTTGTTCAAGATGGGGTACCGTTCGCGCTTTTGCCAAAGCCCCGCGGCTTGAGTGCCCCAAAGCACGACTCGCACCCAAATCCCCGCCGGGGAACAATGGGCGTCACGTGGTCGCTCACGTCTATCCGTTGTCACGCCTGTCCCTCTCTCCTTCCCAGGGCGCGGGGCCGCTGCCGGGCGCTTTTGGGCGCTGCGGCAGAGCTGCGAGCAGTTAATAGAGGGCCCAGGAGGAGATCCCAGTTACTGATTGTCCCTGATTGTTGTTTTCTTGATAAAGGAGCGAGCCACTGAATGGCGGTTTGAGCCGAGGCGCCACAAACACAAACTTCGCAGCTGCCGCGTCCCGCCCGCGCCAGGATCACTCCGCACCTCGCGAGGCGCGCGGCGGGGGGCGGGTTGGGCCGCTCCATGGAGCTCTCCAAAGGACTCTGTCACTAACCGGAGCGCGGGGAGCGACACTGAGGGGAGCGTTCTCAGAGTCGGGGCTTTGGTCTGTGAGATGCACTTTGCGGAGCTGAGAGAAAGAGAGAGGATGAGGCTTTTTACATGAGGTTGCTGTTTCGCTTTATTGAATTTTCTGCCCGCGGTTGAGCGGCACCAAACAAGTGCTCGGGGCGAGGACGGGACCGGAGCCACTCTCAGCCGCGATGGCGGGTCGGGCCGGGCCGGGCCGGACCAGCCGTGCGGGACTCCGCGCTGCTCTCGTGGCTCATAGCTTTATCTGTAGCCCAGGATTTCTCCCGGGGTAAGGGGGTGTAGGGGAGAGAAGAAGGAAGGCAGAAGGTTGCAAAACAGGATTCTTGCTGCAGAGTGTCTTTGCTTTTCTATTTTCTTTTCTGCCGGCAGACAAAACACGTCAAGGTGTGTTTGTGGGAGAGAGGAGGGCGGAAGGGTTTTCCAGAAATAAATGACACGAAGCAAACCAGAGCTCGGCTCCTATCTCCGGGCATACCCCGGACGGCAATAGGAAGAGGAAAATAGGGTGTTACGGCGGCTTTTCTTTGGGAGGGCTGTTCAGGTCGGTAGATCTCCAAGGCTAATCCAAACAACTCGCTTGACTTGTGAGGTCCGGAGTCTAGACAGAGCTGGTGGCTCGGCGGCTCCTTATCTGGGTTTGGGATCAGCCCAAAGAGACTTTTCTTAATGTCCACAGCAGCACTGGGATCTGCCGGGGCCGGGGAGCCACCGCACCTCGCAGACAGCACAACAAACACAGCCACCACCTGGAGCCTTTACAGCCGCTTTGTTGTCGCGGGGCCAGCGCGGCGGCGGCTCCGCTCCCTGCCCGCCCCCAAAGCAGCCCTGGTGCCCCGCAGCATCAGCCCCTTCACCCCTGCCGCGGGCACTGCACCTCACCGGGACCACGCGGCACTGAGCGCTCCCGGCTCTGGTCGGGAGCTGCACTTTGCCTTCATTTACTTATTTATTTATTCCTTGTATTTGGTTTTATTAACATTTTTTTTTCAGTTAAAGTTTTGCATAGAATAGGCGGGGGGGGGGAAATATCCCAACTCACTCACCAACGCACCGGCATTAAGGAACGATCGAAGCAAATCAATTAAGGGGGAGGAAGTCGGTTTAGATACAAGATCTTCTTTGAGAGCAGAAAATTGCCCTCTGTATTAGGCTCTTTATGCCGGCTGTGTGGATACTGCAGGCTGTAAAGCTTGTTTGATGCAACTCAGATCAATAAAAGCATTTAACTCAATAGCAAGCAGCGTTTTGGAAAATAGGGAGAAAGAGGCATCTTTTGGTTGGATGTCACTCTTTTTATTTATTCATTTGTTTTCTCGCTTTTTTAGCTCTTGGCAAGTTGGGCTGGGAGATGGTGGATTTCCAAGTTTCTGAATAGAGAGTGAGCCCATCCGCGGTCTCTGCTGTTTCTCTACCATAACACAAGATGGTTTGCACTGAGTCTGAATGGCCCCTCTTCAAAATCCGTGTTGTTTCTCAGTCCATTTGAGTTCAGGGCCATGATATTGCATTCTGGAAGAAAGGAAGCTGGTTACTCTATGAGGCACTGATAGGCTATTTGCAGCAGATATCGTAATTGAGTGTGCTAATGTGGAATTCTGAAATTTACCAGTTTGTAGGACTCTTTTTGTATGCAATTTAGAAGGTTTGTGGTTTGTGGCTAAGTGCTGTTTTTTAGATTTAGTAGTTGCAAATTTCTTTGTGTACAGAGCAAATTATACTGCAAAGCTTTCGTAACATTTTTCCATCAAACACGTTTAAAGCATTTTAAACTTCCAATAAGTCGGGGAATTCAGAACCAAGAGAGCAACACTTCCCCAGAAAAGAAATCTTAATGACGGCAATGGTACTCCTTTTTTTTTTTTTTTTTTTTTTTTTTTTTTTTTTTTTTGGGAAACATTTTTGTTTTTTTTTTTTTTTTTTCTCATGGGTAAAACTTAGTGTTTATTTTTATCTGTCACAAATACAAGGTGTTGTTTGAAATGTGTTAAACTTAGCAGGTATATAGAGATAATACTGATGCGTCACTGTGCATGATAAAGTAAAATATGGTGGGAATTAACTTGAAAAGTTTATAAAGTCTTTAACTACAGCCCATAAATTAACTTTTTTTTTCCTTTTTTTCAAATATATGATGCTATGTAGAAGATCTCATAATACATAAAAATGAAAACCCTTCCAATATTAGGAGTTCAAACACTTTTTCTCCAAATTGAGGATACAAGCTAAGGGTCCCACTACTGCAAATGCTGCTTTTAAGTAGAACTTATTAATATTGATCAGGAATCGCAGGAGCAGACTTTCTAGTTTACACACAGCCATCTGAGAAGTTAGTAAAAGTTTTGCTGCTAACCTCTTGTGAAGCAGGAGGGCATAACATACAAGGGCAGAGTCCAGTTTTCACTGGTGGTCAAAATCTCCTGGTCATGTGGATATAAAACTGGTGCTGTGATTTCTGTGGGGAAAAAAAGTATTTTTTTCCTTCCACCATCCTAGTTTTTCATATTTGACCTCAAATGATAGTGTGGTTTTCTGTTATAAGACAAATACCCTGTTAGGATATCAGTGCATCACTAAAAGCATCTTGCTTGGTAGGGTAATTAGAAACATCAGCCAAGGCTCAACTGAACATGCAGTATTTCATAAAATAAAATAGCCACTCCCTGCATCACTTACAGTCTCCTAAGACAAATCTTCATATGTTATAAATTCTGGAGCAAGAAGCTTTATGAAAATCACTTGCACAACATTTTACAACAAAACTTATCCCCCAGCAAATTTTGACTTGTAATTTACATGTGCTTTCCTTTTGCAATATGAATCAAGAAAGTTTTTTTTTTTTTTTTTTTTTCTGTATTTGTCTCTCCTTAGTTAAGTTGAATTCAGGTTTATTCTGAGCACTTCCCAGTTAGCTGATATAAAATGATCCTGAATTCCTTACTTATTTGGGCACTTGTGATGTGCTAAAAAAGCAGCATCTGATTCAGTGAAATGAACTCAAAAACTTTTGCTTTACTCAGATATCTTTTTCTCCAGCAGTAAATTTGTGATTTTAGCACTGAAAGACTAAGAGTAATTTTACTTATTCAAGTAATGGTTTTTAGGGTAGGCCCTTTCATTTTCCCTTCAGCACTGAAAACCGAGGGGAGTTTTGATAACCAAGTCAGGATGAACAGGACTCATCCTGCACTCATCCTCAGCACTTACTGATTAGAGACCTCAGACTGGTGTATCACTTTAAATAAAAGTGTTTTATTTCAGTTTTCATTCCAGATCTTTTTGACTTACTGCTTAATGTAACTAGGGATACAGAAAGAAAATGGTGTTCATACAGAAGCAATATATCTAGCACAGTTAGATGCTTCTGCCTCATCATTTTTCTTTTCTTTTCTTTTCTTTTCTTTTCTTTTCTCTTTTTCCTTTCCTTTTTCCTTTCCTTTTTCCTTTCCTTTTTCCTTTCCTTTTTCCTTTCCTTTTTCCTTTCCTTTTTCCTTTCCTTTTTCCTTTCCTTTTTCCTTTCCTTTTTCCTTTCCTTTTTCCTTTCCTTTTTCCTTTCCTTTCCTTTCCTTTCCTTTCCTTTCCTTTCCTTTCCTTTCCTTTCCTTTCCTTTTTTTTTTTTAATGATAGGTTTAAAAAACTCTATCATGAGGTTCCCATAATGTTTTTGTTTTAAAGAATAAGTAGAATAAGTTTTCAATGCACTTTTGTCTACCATGCCACCAAGTATAGTTGTAAATGTCCCTCTTCTTTTGTTTTTCTTTTCTTTCTTTTTTTTTTTCTCCAAGCAAAGTCCCTTTGTTTTATGAGACTTTAAGAGATTCATGTGTCCTCACATCAGTTTTAGTCCATCTTTTTTCAAAGTCAGCTATCTCTGCCAATTATGTAGTAGCCAAGGCAGGAACACTTAGGTTATTGTGATGACCCATCACACACCATATTTCTTTGTGGTAACTATACTATTATGAGGTACTTTAGAGCAGAGGAATCAGCCATTAAAGTAGTCCTGGAAGTGAAATGTCATTATCTGAGGTCTTGACTCTGCAGTTTGTACGCTCTTCAAAACTGATTACATAAGAGAAATATGTTTGCAATTTTAATTTAAATTAATAGATCAGTATCACAGGGAAAAAAAAAAAGGCGTGGACAATTAAGAAAGGCAGGTACCACTTCTTACAATTGTCACATAAAAATGACTGATAAGTTTGACAAATTATCATTTTATTCTGGTGAATATTTTGTTTATAAAAGGACAATTCTTGCTGAAATAATTAGGCAAATCAAGGAGTGATTTATATGAGTGTGTTTACTGTTTTTTTTCTGTTTGTGCCTAATATAGTTAGGCAGTGCCTAATACAGTGGGCCATGCTCCTCAGAGGGTCCTAGAGCACTTTCGTAACAAATACGGTCAATAACAGTAAATCAGGCTGACTTTGTATAGTCCTACACTAGTAACTGACCTACCTGGAGATAAACACTGGTGTCTTGAATATGTTTATTTACTCCTTTGCCTCTCCCTGCCAAAAAAAAAGAAAAAAAATCTTTTTTTTTTTCCCCAATACTGTGCTCACTCCTGTTTCTATGGCAAAAGTCGTGTTAACTTCCACAGGAGAATTTGGTATCTTCATTCAGTAAATACCTCAAAGAAAAACGGGAAACAAGAATGAAGTGGTATGACAAGTAGCAGTTTCCAATTAGCAGTACAAATTTAATGCTGCAAGGATTGAGTCTAGGAGGAAAAAAAAAAAAAAGAAATCCAAAATCCTGTAATGCAGATTCAATTGTGTGGCTGACTATTATGGTCAATAAAACAGTATGTTCATTCTTTAAAGTTTTATCTGCTTTCAAGTATTTATCAAGAAGATCATACACTTATATCTCAGAAAATATTTTTCTTTTTGCTATGCATTCAAATATATCCAAAGATAGGAATCAAGCAGGTGTTAATCAAACATAGAGTCAGGCCATGTTAATGTGGGCTGCCCTTAAGTTAATGATTGTTTTTGCGTTTCATTATATTGTAAGTTATTTCCTGTTTTGGAGTGAAAGTGAGCATAGTCAGACAGAGGTGAGGTCTAAAAGGAACAAATAATTATTTTTCCATCCTGAATTTAGATCAGTGAATCTTCCAGGGGTTAGCAAGGTGGTAAATGAAATTGTGAGGGTAGTGTAGAAGAAAAAAGAGAGAAGATGAGGAAGGTTTATATTTACCCGTGACATGACACAGAGTATGTGATAAATTAGTAAGTCCCCTTGGTGTTAGGAGGCCCTGTTTGATAGCACAGTCCAACCTCATGTGCTTTTTTTTTTTTTCCTAGCTTGTGAAAGGGTTCACCAGTAGTAACAGGCAGAAAGAAGGTTTCCTTTTCCTTTCACAAGGGTTGACAAACCCTTGTTTGCTGTTGGTAACCGGGTCTCTCCCCAGCTGAGATCTTGAAAAAAGAGTTGTAGCAGTAATTCCCAAGGTATATGGCTGCCTTCAGCTCACGTCCATGCAGGAAGGAGCAAGAACGACAAAGTGAATTGACCTCTTGATGATGGATGAAGAGCGGGAGTCTCACATGAACCTTCTCATGCCTTGGTTATAATTGAAATGACACACTGTGAATTGGTCTACAGACTTTGCAGGGGGGACCCAGGCTTGTGTTTCAGTGGGACTTTTTTCTATGCAAAACCCTGAAGAGCAGTTGTGGACAGGCCTGGGCTGGAAGGAGGCCAGTCCAGTTTAGCAGAACTGGAACTTGCCCGTTCTCAGGAGCTCAGCTGTATGCATTTGCCTTAATGCACTGCTGCTCTTCCCCCTGCACCACTGCGGCTGTGACCTGGAAGTCTCTGGATGTGGGAGCGCCTGGTTCTGGCTGCTTCTCACCATGAGTTCCCACGCTCGGCGGCCCTGCCTCCAGCACTGCTGGCAGTCGCTTTGGCAGAGAATCCCTCCTTCTGGGCATGAAGCCGGAGAGGACTTCAGCAGGGCTTCACCTGGGTCCCACCATCCCTTTAGCATGCACAGAGTCTGCACACGTGCTCTGTGACAGGACGTCGGCCTGCGTCCAAAGAGACAGGATGTGAGCCTGAACACATGGAATCCGTTGTGTAAGGCCCGTGACAGGAAGAGCAGAACGTGATCCTGCTGTGAGAGCGGAGCCCTGTAAGGAGTCAGGGCCCTGAGCATGGCATGATGCCGTGTCATCTCTGTTCCACGTGCTGCGCATGTTGTCTGCCCTGAGAGAAGACAGGCACCAAGGTGGGGACCTGGCAGATGCCTGGGTTGCTTGTGGCCAGGGGCTGAGCTTTGGTGGGCCCCAATGTGCATCGTAACAGCTAATTTTAGGCACCTGGCTCTGTTATAGGATGCAGCATCCTGTGCCATACATGGATGGGGAGAGCTAAGTGCTTCTGAGTGGGATACTCAGAAAAACAGCTGCTATTTATTGAGCATAAAGATATATCACAGATGCTACTCTTCTTCAGGATGCAGGCCCCAGTGCTACTAGAAGTCATCTCTTTGCTCTCAGAATTTACAGCCCAGGCCCTTTCTTAATAGCAGGCACTTATGCCCCTCTTTCTTTCTTCCCTTTTTTTTTTTTTTTTTGGAGGGATACAGGATATCAGCTTCAGCTTTCAGAAGATGCCTGGAGCTGTAGCTACCCTTGTTCTAAAAGTGATCAGTGCTTACAGCATTTGCTTAGGATGTGACAGACCTGGTTTCAAATTCCTTCTTTGCCTAAGGGGATGCAGTCATGCATCCTTCTCCCAGCCCGGAGAGTGCCTTAATCTTGGAGCTATAGGCTATTCTGAGATATGTATGCGTGTAAAGAGGCAGTTGTGGGGGGTGTTTCCATCTTGCCTGCTGAAGTTGCTCTACAACACAGAAGAGATTTGAGAGAAGAAATAAGAATATGGTTGCTGAAGACTGTGTTGGGGGAAGCAGATCTGAAGCCATTCAAGTAAAGGGTCTTAACGAAGGGCTGCAGTCTGCCAGGAGGCAGGTCGGAGCATATGCCACAGCAGGAGTATAAGTATTTGAAGAAAAGTCAGGTATCTCCAGAGGTTGGATACCTCTGGGACTGGCCAAGAGCAGAGCAAAATTTTGAGGATCCCTACTTTGGGATCCGTACTTTGCTTAAATATCACCAAACACCTCACCAGGCACCTTAGTCCCTTTTGGGAAAGCAGCCACTGCGGAGCGTGTTTATAGCGTGCTGACAACACCCAGCAGAAGGGGCCCAGAGTATCTACAGTAGAAAAGATCTGGCCCATTTCCAGCTGCTTTACAGTGTCAGAGCAGCATGGACGGGTTGCGTGAGGGAAAACGGGGCCTCGATCTCTGTCTCGTTTACCTCGCTCATTGCTGTCAGATGCCTTACCCAGCATGTGGGTGAGACTGAGAAACGGCTGAGTGCTAGCTGGTCACGGTGCAGTCTGGGTAAGGCTGAAGGCAATGCTAGGAGGCTGGAGGAATTTGCCAGCAGAGATGCCAGAGATTGTATCTGTCCCACTCGCTGAAGGATCTGCCAGCTCCCAAGCCGAGGCCCTGGTTGCTGCTGGTCGAACCCTTGTAGCAAGGTGAGGGAAGGCTTCCAGACACTGCTCCCCTGTCATTTTCTGGCCTCTGACATCTGTTATTGTTTTTTTTGAAGGTAGACCTGACTCTTAGCATCTGCCACTTGGATTCTTGCGGTGAGCTCTGTGTTATCTCACATAAATCAGCAGGAGCTGCTGCTTGAGCAAAATGCCACCATTGCTCACGAGGGAGTGTGTCTTGCTGGAAACATGAGACCTGCGTGTCTTGCACTCCACTAGGCACTAATTGGTTTCCAGGTGGGCTTTTAAAGAATAATTTTGATTACCAATGGCCTGTGTGACAGCATGTCCATCTTTTTGCACAGTCTGAACACAGCTTCAAACTGTGCTCATTGGTGCCAAGCTGGTGCATTCACTATATATATATATATATATGTATATATATATATGTATGTATGTATATACACACACATATATAATAAAAACAAAAACAAATAAAACAAAAAAAAAGCTATCAGAAGGTTTGCCCAAGTGTTCTTCCCCGTTTCAACCTATCCCTTGGTCTTGCCTATGCTCTGTGCCAGAATGACTGTGCCAGAGTATGTTGACTTATGGGACAGGACTCAGGATCACCAAGTTTTTCAGGGTTGTTAAAGCGGGAGTTGCACCAGAAGGTTCATGTATTTGAGAAAGATGGGAATGGTTAAGATTTTGAGCATATCACTGGGAAATCATTTTCTAAGGTAGAAGAGATTTTTTCTTTTCTTATTCATTTATTTGTTTTAATACTGTATTTGCGTCTGCAATGTCTGTAATCTCAGTTTTTGGCTTCAAAGCCTAGGTATAATTCCTAGAATACTAGATTTCTCCCCTAAGAGAGAGCTGCCTATAGAGGAATCACAGAGGGTTTTTTTTCTCACATGGATCTTCCAGTCACCTCCTCTTCAATGTCACTGAGTGAACATAGTTAACTCTTCTTGAGTTGATTAAAAACTCCTTGTCATATTTATACCAGGATAAAATTGCTTTATTGAGAGGTTCCCAAGCTGTTGTATGCAAACATAGTATGCAAATAACTGAGCAGTTACCGCACAAGCACTTGACACAGCACAAAGCTCTAAGATACTCTCTTACCTCTTCAAATTAAGTTTGTGGATCCTCACTCTATTCAGTTCTATAGAGTTGAACAGCAACAGGCTCTTATTTATAAGGAGACTTGTCTGAAAAGCACACTCTAAATATAATTGGGATAATATCAATTTGTAATGCAACTGTCTCCATGATTATCAGGAGAAATCTCTTAACAATGAAAGATGGTGTCAGAGAGTGTGAAAGAATCTCATTAGGGTTTTAATGGAAACTCTGTTGCCTGGATGATTTAAAATTAAATGGAAAGTAGAGGTGAGGAGTAAATGCTTAATACAAAGATTCAGTTGCATGTGGAGAGAGATGTTTTATTTTCACTACTATTCACTCAAAATTCAAACTTCAGCATTAAAAATGATGACTATGAGGGCAGAACAGAGCAGATTTTTTTTTTTTTCATCATAGACTTTAAGGATTTTTATAAGAACCGTTCCTCATTCTGATCGTATTTTTATCAGCATGTAGTAGATGTGTGACAAAAATACTTGATACCATCTAAATGCAGATTTCTTAACAATATTTTAGATCTCTTGGACAGGCCACATTGTATAGGAGTATGTAAACTAAACATACACTCATTCCTTGTTTGGGAGAATTTTCATCTTCAGTCTCTATTCTAAAATTGAGGGAAACACATTCAAAAGTTTAGCTTCCTTTTCATAAATGTGTGTGTTTTAATCTCAAAATAGCAGGAAGCATGTTTGCAAATCTTCACATGCAGACTTTGATACTAGCATTTAACAAATTCAAAATAGGGAACTGGATCATTAAGATTTAGAGATCTTAGTGTGCGAGTGCGGGCAGAGGCAAAGTTGTAGGTCATCTCTGTGTGTCTTTGATATTAGGGTAACCAAGATCATACAAAGCTTAGGGCAGTTTTGAGATTCTATTGCTTTACATAACAGCCCCTTAGGTGCTGTTATGCAGGTGAGGAAACTAGAGCAGCTTTCCTCCCTCTTCTACCCTGATTGCCCTGCTCTGTGCTGAGGCACAACCTACATAGTGCAGACTCGTGAAGGTGTGATGAAGATCCTCTCAAGAGCAGCTTTCTGACTTTGGTATGACACACACGGCACAAGAGGACAGAGCATAGCCTGAAAATCCGAACCAGGATGTTTAAACATACCATATGTCTAATGACTGAGCGCAGCCTCCCCAAAGACGTTTTGAAAGAATTTATCCTATACTTAATCACCAAAATGTTCTTGTTGTTTGCCTCTAGCAAGTTTCAAGGTCGTAAGAAAAAACTAAGGATTTTCTCACAGGAAGGATGTCTTTCTGTGTTCAGGAATCTACCCAATATACCGTTACACAGCAGAGCGTCAGAGTAAGGAACATTGTACGCTTATTTAAGGATTGACTGAAACTCACCCAAGCTGCAAGGGTGTTGCAGGGCTTAATTATGTTTTGCCTGCTCTTTAACATTCAATAAATTTGCAGCCTTTTCTTCTTCCAGCTAACTTGTGTGTTCTCATTTGAAAACATTGTTTGCTTTTCTTAAAATATTTACAGTGTTTCTATCATTTGTCAGTGTTCTGACACTATTAATTCTTTGTCATGATGCGTTAGACTCCAAGTTTACTTGAATGCGCAGACTAATGTGACACATTTTAAATAGAACTACACAGTCAAATACATCCTAGTTTCTTTGTATCTGGGCATCTACCAGAGGCAGATGGTCACATATTACTTTGACTTCCGTGCTCTTCAGTTTCCCTGGTTTAAATATGGTGTAATTACGTATAAATCAGCATTTGACACTGAAGTATCCCTTAGTTGTCTGATGAAGCCATGGCTGTGTATATGTAAAACAAATGTTTTTAGAGACTTTTATTTCAATAGGCAAAAGATAAATTTGTCTACCCAAGAGTAGCACTTCCTCAGCACGCTGCAGAGCAGGGAGCAATCATGCTTCAACTCCATCCACTAGCAGCAGAATAAATCTTATTTCTTGCTCAGCAGAATAAGTCTTATTTCTTGCTTATAGTATGGGACCTGATGCACATAGGTGGAGAAATCGTAAGAAAGTCACCAAAAGTTGACAGCCACACACTGCAATGACCAGTTACTGTAACACTTCATGTAACCTCAACCAACTGTCTTTGGCTCCACAGGCCATGAGGCCTGACAAGCCGTAAGTATAACAAGAGTGATAAAGCATTGACTTGCCACCATTTCAATTCCACTTTGGATAATCTATTCTACCCCAATGCTTTGTTGGAAATGGACCTGCTTTATGTTTCTGAGGAAAAGACTAGTGAGCACAAAAACATATTGCCCCAAAAAACATATTGCCCACAAACCTTTTTCCTTGCAAGAACAGAGGCCCTGGACATCAACTGTTAACCGCATGGGTTAGCATGCTTGTGTGACAGTAGATGTTGGACTGGTCTGACCAACTGTGCTTTTCTGTGAGCTTGGGAAATGCATCTACAGAAGCATATCTATGACTGAAAGTGGTGTCAGCATATGGGTATGGCTGTTTTGAATGAAGGAAAAATGGCTGAAGCATCTTTTGAGGTTATGGCAGCAGCCTTGAAGCTCCTTACAGAACTGAAAATAGCATTTATTTTATTTCTTTCTGGAAATACCTGTAAAATGAGAACATCTGTGTTTTTAGAAGATACATGGATTTTGTGCCTACATTTCTCTATGCTGAGGTTTTAGTAACAAAACATTTTACTTCAATAGTCTTTTTACATTAGAAGAAAATAATGCTATGCTGAAGTATTGTGTATAAAGTAAATAGTGGGCATGAAAGGTCTATCTTAAAGCCATGGCATATATTTAGAGGGAAGTTATAAAAAAATATAGTCCACGCACAGCCTCTGGAAAGCAACTTCAGGAAGCTGGAGGTGTATAGCAAGGATGTATTACTTTGTATGTATCTTGCTTTCTTCTGTGTTACCTAGAGACAGCATAGAAGGACATTTCTCCCACCTGGTCCTGTGGTTCTTAGATGTGCAGGACTCAATCTTGTCATACTGAATGATGTAGGAACTGAACTCACTGGCTTCATTGTAAGGATAAATGAATTCTTGGTGTTTATAGGCTCACCCCTGTGTATTCAAAGAAAGTTCTGATGCATTTTAAAAGAGGAAATGGTATTTGACGCTGACCTATCAGTGACTGTCTTTCACTGCAGGTGATGGTTCTTGTCATTTCTTGGAAGTTCTGTCTTTGTAAGACTGAGTAATAGTTACTTTTTTGGTGTAAACAGTTCTCATTTATCTGCTAGTACATTTTAAAGTTTCAGTGTAATAAAATTGCTTCAAACGAGTTGCAGTACTGTAACTTTATAAATAATCACCTTAGTCAACATTTTTGTATTTTCTTATATATATATATATATATAATTCTGTAGATGTATATATTACAAATCAGCCTTATTTAATTGCCCTGGAGTTTTAGTTTGAACTCTCCAATTAAAAAGAATTTGAAGGTCAAAACTTGCTATAATCTCTCTACCTCCAAATTCTGAATACATTTTAAAATAATCTCTTTGTTACTCCTATATTTAGCAGCGCATAAAAACAGGAGGCAACATTATTGTACTGAGTCCTTTCTTTGATTTTGTTTCTAATCAAACGATATCAAAGTTTTTAAACACACTTCTGGTATGCTGGGTTGTTTTTCATTCATGCCACATCATATATTAACAATTCTATGCAGCTCTGTTAAACTACAAAGATTCATCTAACTTGTACATGTTTTTCATGTCCTGCATTGTATATAACTTACTAATGACTCTGCTCTTTGTACATGCAGAATGTACCCTCAGTGAAGGTCATTCGTAAGGAAACCATATATCAAAAACTGTGACATGGGAAACACCTCCTTCTTATCATTGAGGATTTTGTACAAATGCATGAACTTAGGTATGAACTGAATTATCATGAGTTAACGGAAGTGTGCAAATGGAAGAGTTTGGATGGTTTTTGCCACCAAAACAAATTAATCTGGCTTTTCCATGTCAAGCAAAAGCCTGCACCAGAACTAAAACAGAGGGAAATGAAACCCAGGATGTGTGATCCTATTCACCATAACATAAAGCTACACCTAGTCTGGAGTTTCTCCACACTAACTACAACAATATGCTCTCATGTATTCCAGCAGTAAAACACTAGAACAAGAGACAATTTTAAATGAAACCTGCATTTTTCCTCTGATATCCACTGGAGAAAAAAGAAAATCCATTAAAATATGGCATTTAGAACTCAACTAGTAACATATTTCCTTGTAGCCCTGCGCTGGACTCTCTCCAGCAGCTCCACATCCCTCTTGTACTGTGGAGCCCAGAACTGGACACAGTACTCCAGATGCGGCCTCACCAGGGCTGAGTAGAGGGGCAGGATCACCTCCCTCGACCTGCTAGAGATGCTCTTCTTAATGCAGCCCAGGATCCCATTGGCCTTCTTGGCCACAAGGGCACACTGCTGCCTCATGGTCAACTTGTCGTCCACCATGACACCCAGGTCTTTCTCCGCAGAGCTGCTCTCCACAAGCTCGGTCCCCAGCCTGTACTGGTGTCTGGGGTTATTCCTCCCCAGGTGCAGAACCCTGCACTTGGCCTTGTTGAATTGCATGAGGTTTTTCACCGCCCAGTTGTCCAGTCTGGCCAGGTCCCTCTGGATGGCAGCACAGCCCTCTGGGGTATCGGCTACTCCTCCCAGTTTGGTATCATCAGCAAACTTGCTGAGGGAGCACCGGACATTTATAAAGATCTTTTCTTCACGTATGGACTATGATTATTAGAAAAGAAATAGATATATAGGCAAGCTGGCACTCTCCAAGGGTCTGATGATGCATAGAACATTATCCTCTTGGATCCAGGTCCACTGTTTACTTCCATGTAATCCGAATTACAGGCAAAATAGCATATTTTTAGTGCACTTGAGAGTTCAATCAATCATTTATTTGAACTAGTACCATTTTCTACATAGATGAGGGTTAAATAGTAGTAGTTTTTCACTATTTTGTATAATATTTGAAACCAAGATATAGTGCTGCCTGAAATATATGTCTTTTTTAATAGCATTTTACTAATTTGAATTAATATTTGCTAAGAATGGATTTTTACTTTTTCTTACATACGAAAGGGGGAAAAATATGTGGGAAAAAGGTAAGAATGGCATGAAAGGCAAACAGAACTGTTTTAGAAGACAAGCAGATGTTGTCTTTACCACGAAAATTAATCAGTACCTGTTACTCATTCCACTTTTATATTTTGAGTTTATGTATGGGGGGGGAGGAGAAACTGAGTTTACTAATTCTTCATGAAAATAATGTGCTAATAATACCTTTCTCAGCTTTTCTCTCATCAATCTCTTTACAAATATATCACCCATCCCACTGTCTATTGAAAGAAGAAGTGTATACTGACTCTTCATATACATGAACAGTGGAAAATGGCAAATGTCCAATGTCCAATGGCAAGAGTCCAATGGCTTCAGTATAATTATGCTTTGGTGGTATTGCCCAGTGCAAGCAAGTTTACCTTAGGTGCTCTCTGACCCAATCTTCCTCTACCCAGGGCGAGTCTTCCTCTCTCCGGGCTTCTTCTCTTGTCCTTGGTCCAGTCCTGTTCAATTTATTCATCAATGACCTGGATGAAGGCACAGAGTGCTCCCTCAGCAAGTTTGCTGATGATACCAAACTGGGAGGAGTAGCCGATACCCCAGAGGGCTGTGCTGCCATCCAGAGGGACCTGGACAGACTGGACAACTGGGCGGTGAAAAACCTCATGCAATTCAACAAGGCCAAGTGCAAGGTTCTGCACCTGGGGAGGAATAACCCCAGACACCAGTACAGGCTGGGGACTGAGCTTGTGGAGAGCAGCTCTGCGGAGAAAGACCTGGGTGTCATGGTGGACGACAAGTTGACCATGAGGCAGCAGTGTGCCCTCGTGGCCAAGAAGGCCAATGGGATCCTGGGCTGCATTAAGAAGAGCATCTCTAGCAGGTCGAGGGAGGTGATCCTGCCCCTCTACTCAGCCCTGGTGAGGCCGCATCTGGAGTACTGTGTCCAGTTCTGGGCTCCACAGTATAAGAGGGATGTGGAGAGAGTCCAGCGCAGGGCTACAAGGGTGATCAGGGGCCTGGAACATCTGCCCTATGAGGAGAGGCTGAGGGAGCTGGGCCTGTTCAGCCTGGAGAAGAGAAGGCTGGGAGGGGATCTAATCAGTGTATATAAATACCTCAAGGGAGGGAGTGCAGAGGACGGTGATGGTCTCTTTTCAGTGGTGGCCACTGATAGGACTAGAGGGAATGGCCGGAAACTGAAACATCAAAAATCTCATAGGAACTTAAGGAAAAATTTCTTAACAGTGAGGGTGACAGAGCACTGGAACAGGCTGCCCAGAGAGGTTGTAGAGTCTCCTTCTCTGGAGATCTTCAAAACCCGCTTGGACGCAGTCCTGTGCCACGTGCTCTAGGTGTCCCTGCGTACGCAGGGGGGTTGGACTAGATGATCTCTAGAGGTCCCTTCCAACCCTAAGCATTCTATGATTCTATGATTCTATGATATTTACAAGAGGCTACCATCACTATAAGCCACCCCAGAGTCATTACAGATTCTCTAAGAACAATTCTATGGGCCTTCTTGTTTGTTACTTGACTCTGCCTTTTGAATGGCTGCCCTTCAATGGCTGTGACAGTTACCAGGATCACTGCATTTTCCTCTCCTCCTACACTCTGCAGAGGAGGTAGCTGTGGTCGCAGTCTAGATGGAGAGGCTGAGCAGAGGTGCAGTATCATCACATGCATCATCTGATGCTGAGCTAATGAGTTACTGAGGTAGGATCAGGATCAGAAATCCTTAAGTCTCTGGTTCCTATATTAGGCCTTGGTCAAAATTCCTTCAAATACACTGGTTTGATACTTGTATTATTCTTTTTTTCTTTACTTTAAGACCACTAAACAGGCTTTTTAAAGCAGTATTTATTCTGTAGCAGGAACATAGCACTATAGAAAAGCGATTGGAAAAAAAAAGCCATCCATGTATGTGACATTTTACCTAATAAAATGTCTCTTCAGCAGACTTAATTTCTTTAAATGACCCCAAGGCATGATGTGTTTCAATATGATTTCTTCTAATTACTAAGGAGTGATTTGAGAAAATTATCTTGAAGAAGAATTTCTCCTTTCGGCTCTGTGTGGTTGCTTGTCTTTGGCATCTGTGGAATTGCTTTGTACGTATCTATAAAAAGCAAAAAATCTCCAAAACAAGTTTGAATATAGCCTTTTAATTTTTTTTGTCAAGTAATACCTCATCCTATGACACTGCTTCCTTTGCTGATGGCTTGTAAATTCTCTGTTTAAGAAACTTTAAAATCAATGTGATCACAGAATAAACATCTCACTAAAATAATGTACATTCTTACCGCTTGCTACCTATACATTCAATTAAAAACAAACAAAAAATCAAATAAACAAAAAGGCAAAAAAAACCCTGAAAGCTGTAAGCCAAAATCTTCCCTTTATTGTGGAAGAGCAGGGAGTAACAGGAGCAATCCCAAGTATGCACTGAAGGACAGAGCAAACTAAGAATCTGCCTCAAAGATGTAATATAATAATGAGATAAAAATACTGTTTCCTTAAATCCTTTTCATACTTCTTCATTGCTCAGTATTTTCAAGATTTATTAGGCATTTTGTTGATTCTGGAACTTACGCTTTTTTTTTTTATCTTCTACTGAGAACAAGAATAGTGTGCTATCCTAAGGAAAAGATGCCCTAGACTGTTCTCCTGAATCATGCTTTCAGTAAAACTGTATGTGGAGAATGCCAGGAATGATGAATCAAATTGATTTCCAGCAAAAATACAAGGGAAACATATGTGCCTTTTAATGTTATTATTTTTATTTTTAATCCAACAATGCATTGGGGTTTTTTATATCCTATGAATGTCAGTGATATTTTCCACCAAAAGCCTGAGCCCATCTCTATGTACATCTATGGCACAATACTACTGGAGTCACTCCAGCCATCCACAATCAGGCCCCAAGTGAGTAAAAAAGTGGAAAGAGTAATTAAAGGCATATCATAGGGACCACACTTTATTAATCAGCAATATTTATGACTCTAAGTCAGCACTGCAAATTTTTACTCACCCACTTGCCCTGTGCAGGGCTTTTTCTTCTGACAGGGTTATAAAACATCATTAAATTTTTTTTTATTAGCGTTAATCACAATGGTAAAGGGCAGTCAGGTATGGTAAATTTTAGTGACAGTTGTGTGAAGCTGGGTTAAGATGAGTACTTTTCAAATATTATTTGCAAAATGATTTGCTCAATAATTTTCTCTGCCTTTTGATGAATAGATTATTCGTGAATATATTTTCTGTTTTCCCTAGACAGATGATCAGTTATTCTTTTTATACACTTCTTGTGCTATTTTTCTTATCAAACATATTGATCATTCACTATGAATTTTCTTTTGTTACTGAGTTTAGCATTTTTTTTACACATATGAAAACCAGTTTCTGAATTTATTGCATGCGACAGAAAAAGCATGCAATGCTTTCTCCATATGCTGCTGAGGTAGGAGTTTCAGATGGCTTAAGCTTTTACTAGCGAGATTCAGGAGCATGTACGGCCAGCATTGGAGGGCAACAGCTTAGTCCTCTTAATTTTCCCTCAGTAGGCATTTATGTTCTCTTGCACTCTGCAAAAAACAGTTAAGAGGCCAGATTTTCTTGGGGAAACCATATACGCCACAGTAGTTTGCACTGAGCTCAAGGCTGCCACAATAGACAACATTTAATGCTGCTATGCGTTAAATATCATCTAGTTGCCTAGGATTCTTTTCTTGTCGTCACCTAACACCCCAGTTTTTATTTCCCTTCATAAATTTTGATACAACTAGAGCATAGTGAGAAATGAGGCTCGCTTCCAGAGACTTTTGGAACTTATTGTATCAGAGTATTACCTGGCACACAATTTTTGGACTTTTAACTATATAAGAATCTGTGCCCTGTATGGCTATTGTCCAACTTACACTAATGAACTTAATGCACATATGACACATGTGCCTTTGTTCCAGATTTTGATCCTATTCTGACCTTCCAAAGCCAGGGCACTTTGGTAAGAATATATAGGCAATCAGTTCTCCAAAATGGTAGTGAAATCACTTAATTAAAAAGGGCTATAGAAATGGTTTTCAAGAAAAAAAAAGAAAAATTAATAAGAATTCTTTTTTTATAGTTTACAATAGCTTTAATGCACTTAATTTGACTATCTTGTTATTAATTTTTATATTTTCCATTTCCTTTTCCTTCTCCCTTTTCCTTCCCCCCTCTCTCTCCTCCTTCTCCCTTAACCTTCTCCTTCCCTATCCATATCCTCTTTATTTAAAGGGAAGTGCACAGAGGACTAAAGGACAACCTCTGAGCAAGGTCCCAGTAAGCATCCTGTCCTAAGGGTTCCTGGGAGCATAGCAAAAGTTCCCATGCTTGGATAAGAGGCAGCTGCACTGTCCTTCACAAGATTCATCCCATTAGCACTGCTTGTATGGCCACATATCATTAATGATATAAAGAGAGCTCTTTATATGAGTTGATGTGATGGAAGATGGAAGATGGGTTATACAGAGGCATTCCAGACAGCAATTTGCTTCCCTACTGATTTTTTTCCCTTCCTTTCCATGTGACTGTACCTTAGCCACTAGTGATAAAATTTATTGGCACTCTGGCAAATGACTAGTAAGAATTAATATTGCTGAACTTACATTTTTTGTACAAACATTGATGAAATTTACTGAAAAGTTTGTCTGGCCTGTTCAAAATGGTGAATCCATATTGTGAATCATGTCAAAGTTTCTTATACTCGTATACAGAAACTCCTTAAATCTTCATTACAGTTTTTTGCACTTGCAGACTTACATGATAACAGAAATACACAGATAAGAAGAGAATTCTCTAAGACAAAGGAGAAGTACATAGGATTTTAAAGCTATCTGAAAGAGTTAAAAAAAGAGGGGTATAAACCAGGCCTGAAAATCCTGACACTACAGAGATGCTGTGTTGCTGGAGGTGAGACTAACACTTCACCAAATAGAGAAACTGAAAGATCTTTGAGAAGTTTTGCTTCTCTATAGAATCTCCATTTCACTTTTCAGTGTCTTAATAGACACTGTAGACATGCCATATTTTATAGAAACTGTAAGAGGTTGAAAGTGGACTAGAGGTTTATTTTTAAATGTAATGCAGTAGATCATACTCCCATTTGAAGTTTCTTTCCTTGCCATCCACAGTAAACTGGCTGTTTAAAAGGGAGATGCACATGCATGAGGATGCTCGACAATTGGAATTTTCTCATCTGGTCCATATCACAAAGGCTCTGCCCGTGGTTAACCCTGGGTGTCCTTATGGAAATCACTGTGACAATCACATGTGTATAATGGAGAGTAGAGCTTGGCCCTGTGTTGAAGTTGGTGCTTTGAACGTCATCCCACTCCTTCAGCTCAGTCCTGCCCCACTCTTATATATGTGATGTGACTCGAGGTGCTGTTTGATAGCTGGAGGAGGGAAATCAGAAGCCGTATAGCTTAAATTCAGAGACTCATTATATGTCTTCTCTTGAAATCACATGAACATTTAAGCCAGATAAAGAACATGCTCTCATTTTTTTTTTTTTCACATATCACTTTAATGCTTTTTACAAATTCTGGGGAGAGGCTGATGATCAAGAGGCCATACACATATTTTCTTATGTACAGTCTGTATTCAGAGATTTAAGTGACCAACAGAAAGTTTAAATCTGTATTCACCTGAGATCAAGGGTATCAAAGCAAAATAATCACTGAATAATTAAAAAGTCATTAAAAGGTTGAAAGGGACCTCTGGAGGTAAGATTCCATCGTCCAACTTACCTAATGCATTTCTAGTATTTTTCTCTCCATATTTTTACATAAATCTGAATCATTTAAACTAATTAGCTGTTTGTTGCAACAACCACAATGTCAGATTTTAATTTATTTCAGCTGTAAACATAACTGGGTGTTTGAATATGGTGGAAAATATAACTTTTAAGTGATTTATTTTTTTGCGATTTAAGTGCCCTAGTCATTTCAGTGTTGAGGGACAACTAGAATTAAAACAGGACAAGTGAACATGAGCTCAAACTATCTGCTACAGGCTATGAAAACACAATGAAAACTACATCATGACAGGTTTGTTTTTTTGTGTGTGTGTGTGGGGACCTCTTTTTTTGCAATTGAACATTGAATCTCTGCAGTTATATCTCAGATAGAACTAATTATCAAGAGCAAATCTCCAAAGTTGCGTAAATGCAATATCTTCCATTGTGAAAATCCACATATGGCTATGAGATAATTGTAGTCAATAATGCTGGGTACAAGGCTTGAAAACTGGAAATTTATAAAACTATTAAATTATATAAAACTAACCTGGCAGTTATCTGAAAACTGATCTTGGCTTATGAATTATTTCCTAAAGGAAAAGATAATATTGAAAACCTTTAAAAAAGGATAATGTAAATAACAGGTGATTAAAAATTTTTTCCAGAAAATAAAAAATATTTTATTAAAAAAAAAGTAAATTTTGGTGAAGTGTTCTGGTTTTGTCAAAAGAGCCTCTATTCTTTGTTTTTTTCTTTATTAAGACATTTAGATAATAGACAAGCATTTATTTTGGCATGTGGATTGCTTTCAAACAAAAAAAAAGTTAAAATATTTAGAGTAAGTGCTGAGGATTGCAAGTCCTTTTTTATGTGGAGATGATTTCATAATTAGGGCTGAGTGCACCAAAGAATGGGCATAATCATGAGAATATGAATATGCGTAAAATTATAAAAATCTCTCTCTTGTAGAGATCACATGGTTGAGAGCAGTAGTTGTACAATTCCAACAGGAATGCTGATCTCATCCCTACTCATTCCACTTACTTTTCCTAGTTGATTTGCTTGTGAAGAACCATTTTGCTGGCTAATAGGTGATGTTTGGGCATGATGTCATTTGCTTCATTTGTTTCTTTTGTGCTTGCTGCAGAAATTACGCTTACCTGCTCTTGCCCGCTGAGCTGTTTAGACTCAGGGGAGAACTTTTGACCCCTTCTTTTCCTTTTTTCTTTTATTAAATCTTGTTGAATCAATTTCTGAAACAGGTGAGAGGGGAGAGGCAAGTAATCCAGGTCCTATTTTTCTCATGCTTTTTTTTCCTTCTGAAGTTTGTCGTGAACAAAGGAAAATCAAACAGGCTTGTGAGAAAAGTTACTAACCCAACTAACCCTTTCATAAAAAAAAGAAACAAAAAAGCCTAAATTATTTGTTGGTTTCATTTAGGAACTTCACAGGTGTTCTTTTTTTTTCTCTCTAAAATTCTAATTTTATTAAATTAAGTAATTATTTTCCCTCCTCCTCTCTCCTGTCTTCTGAAAAAAAAAAAGCATCTTACATAAAACACCATGAAGAACCTGTGTAATGACAAGGTTATGACAACTTATCACGCTAAAAAAATTAAACTTGGAAAGAGCAAGAATCTCTATGTTTGGATATACTATGAAGCCTTTTATTTTAACTTTGCTTTCTTTTCTTTTTTTTTTTTTCCCTCCTTTCTCTCTCTCTATTTTTTAGTTTCTTGAAAAAGGACTCTCTGTCTATCTTATCTTACTTTTTTTCCAAGGAGGAATTTATCTCTCTGCAAGAGATTTGTTCAAGGGGTTACATTTAACCCTTGCACGAGGCCAAAACCAGAGAAGCATGTAGGACTTGAGCTGTTTTTCACCTCAAACTGAACTTCACTGAATGCTTCAGTCAGTCTGTGTCACAAACAGTTTCTCATTGGTTGTGTAAGCAGAGAGTCATGAAGGCCAGCCCCAGACTGGAGAATCCATTTCGTTTCCTATATTAGCTTTACTATGTTATGCCTCTACAGATTGTTTCAACCTAATGCTGACTTTATCTTGAAGACCAGCACATTTACGGTTGTTTGATAATCAAAAGATTAATAGAAAAACTGTAATATTTTGTCAGTTTAAGGTGTCACTTTAGGAAAATAAAATGCAGCATTTTAGTGAACGGGAGCTTTATGAAATTCAGAGGCAGAGTTTTACTAGTCTCACAATTTTGTCAAGTCTTACAAGACTCAAGATTTTTTCTTACATCATAGGTTGCTTTAGATATTTTTCCTCAGTTATTGGCATTTATCTGCCATTCAGCCAAGCAAACAAGCAAGCAAATAGATGTAAAAACCTTAAGTTTTCAGTCCTTATGGTTGTAGAGAAAAAAAAAGAAAAAGATACAACTTATGAACCAGAAGCTTAACATGAAGAAACTATCTATATTCAATTAAAAAAAAAAATGAAATCCTTGTGATTTGTATTGGTAATCTCAAGACTTCAGGCATTAAGACTTCATTTCTGAAGGTCTGGAGTTGGCAGCGCTGCAGAACATTTGGATTAGGTTAAACATTAATTGTGTGCTGGACAGAACTTCAGATAAATGGCTCCAGAACTTGATATTTTGCATATCTAAGTTCTTGAGTAATGCCAACGTATAAAGAAAACGATACTTGTTTTGTAGTGAGTGTTTTGTAGTTGAATCAGTGTTATCACCCTTATACCTCCCAATACTCAATGCTGTTGCCTTCCTCTCTGACCTTTGTTTTTCACAAAACTCTCATTAGTAAATAGTGTGTTATTAAGAAAAAATGCATACAATAGTCCTTTCTTTTGTATGTATAATGGAGCCATGAAAAATCTGTGCATACATCTTTTTGCAAGTAATAGCAGAGTCAAAAACTCCTGGAAAAGGCTTTGGGAATCTCAGGAATTCCAAGGGAAAATAATAAGTAAGCATCTCAGGACCAGAAAGGCTACAGGAAAAGGTGGCTTTAAATATTTAGCTTTAAAAATCCAGTGAGAGTGAGGAGCACCAGAGAGAAATGACAGATTCTCCAAAAAGATCTTTTTTTTTCTTTTTTTTTTTTTTAAAAAAAAGACAAAGAGCCTTCCTACTTCTGATTGCTCTACTGTGTCAGCAGACAGGAGACAGTGAGGCAGTCCTTAGAGTACTCATTGTCTCCTGCTGTTCACATATATGGTCTGAACAGTAGGAAGCTCACTCATTTCCAATGCACACTTTATGACAAAAAGAGGATTTTGCTCCATTTTTGTATTCTCACTCCCATAATTTCCTTTCTTATCATTTGAAAAATGTCTAAGCAAATGTTGGCAAAGGGATGTTAGTTTTTGTAGTGCAGACAAAAAGAGAACAGTTTAGATGGAAATCATCCTGGCTCTTCAGATCACTTCCTTCCTATTATGAATGAGGGAATTGGACAAAATCTTTGGAGATGACGGAACACAAAATAACCAAAGGGGTTGAAGAAGCGTGTACACAATATCAGCATGTTTTGGATTACCAATTTAACAGTTATAATACGTACAATGTATGATAATCTGAAAAAAGCGAATGTAAACCATTGAGAGCCAAACTGACAGAGAGTGGATCTTCAGGACATTTCATCTGATTGATAGCCAAGCATTTTCCTGCCATGAAAGAAAGTATCAAGAAGAGAACCACAGTTTGGATAAGTTTGTTGGGATTTGGTCCACAACCAGTTCACCAGTCTGATATTGTAATCTGAGCTGTAGTTATTTGTTAGTTCATTTGTTTGTTTAAATTAAGTAAATCCAAGTCAAATTTACCAGCTTATATGAAAAATATAACTTCTTTTCTTCATTTTCACTTTCCTGTCATCTCTCTGCTTCTTTCCTTTCGATAGTTTTGTGAGTCTCCTTTTTTTTTTTTTTTTTGCTTTTAAATTCTCCAACCCCAGTTTTACTCTCAGGCCAGCCTAGATACTAGATGAATAGTTGTTCAACAGTTATGGTGACACTGAAGTGTAATTGTTGTTCTGTGAGACCAAACCATCCACCAGCCTAGTAAAAGCCAGTTATAAGACACTGTTTCAGGCTGACTGCAGATTCAGGTGGTATTGCTAGATGGGTGATAGTCTTCCAGCTAAGAACAGATTGCCTTTGCAGCCAAAGGGCTTGAGATCATTAGATCTTAAAGAGTCGGGAAGCTGGGCAAGCTGCAGAAACACATGATGTTGGTCAGTGTTGTGTCGTGTGTTTTAAAACAGTGTCGTGCGTTTTAAACACTTGCTTTAGGAGCTTATAGGAGTTCTTTCATTTACTTACAGATGCAAAAGGCTAGAAGACTATGCAGTAACGTATGCTATCAATACTGCTATCAAGACTGGTGAGAACAGCTGAATGAGATTTTCCAAACTATTCTTAGCTATACTGAAACCTCCTGGAGCCAAAAGTAATATCTCTCATGCTTCCTCCTATGATAGCTTCACATTTTCTAGCAGAATTTGGGCCTGCTTAAAAATGCAAGCTCACAATTAATTATTTACACATTCTCATTTATACTAAATTAATTCTCAAAATAAGGTTAACAGATGGATATGGTCATGTTTTGAAAACAAAACTAAAACACTGAGTGGAAATAGTAATGTGCTGGCATTGTTTGTTGATAATAATAATTCCAGTTATTAGGGGAGATTGATGTGCTGTTTTCTCTTTTAGAAATAACTAGGTATGGAAACTCAGTGAAAAGATTGTCCTTGCCCATCATGCTTGTGGCACAATAGAGACTAGACAGTGGATCTCCAAGCTCATAATGTATTAAACATCATATCATCTTGTTTGTATGTAATGCAGCCATAATATGATATAATAATCAAACTGATTCTCAGGAACTGTGCTAGATTACTTCATAATAACAAAAAATAAAAGGAGAACAAAATAACTCTTGATAGTTAAAAAATGCTGGAGCCCTCCCTAAATGAAAAATGAAAATTTTTACAGCTATAGAAATCTATGTATAGAAAAGACTGTATTTGGGAAAGATTAGAAAAGAACAGTGACCAAAAACTCATGATCATCAAAAAAGCTGTGAAAATAAATGGAAAACAATATGACTCAGATCTCTAAGAGCTGCTGGCATAAGAAGAACCTGCAGTGACACAAATCTCTAATGATTTTAGGTAGGTATAAATGGTGATTCATAAAGAATTAAACTTCCCTATTTCCCAAAATGATTTTGTATTTTGTCTTTTCTATCTAAGCAGTGTTTTAAAGCTAAGCCAATCCTGGATATTAGAGAGGGACTGCAGCGTAAATCTTGAAGAGTCCAAATCTACAATACCATAATATATAGAACACTATATATACATAGTCCAATCTGGCTTTTAAATGAAGACTAAATTCAGATTTTCAGGCCCAAAGTCTCTGTGTTGTCTGTTAAGATTTTTTCTAGGGAGCCCTGGATGCTTGAATTCAATACAAAGCTTACCAAGTACCCTGCAGGGATTGCTGTAGGGAATCATTGGCAATGTTTCATTGGCAAGTTAAGAAAACTACAGGAAACAGTAGAAGGGTATTATAAAGCAAGATTATAGAGATTACAAAAAAAACAAAAACAAAACAAAACTCAAAAACACACACAGAAAAAGATCAGCTTGTCTTAAATTGCATAAAGTAATCTAAAAATTCTTACCCACAGCCAGTACTACTTAAAATTACACTCCTCTCTCAGGGAGTGTTTATATTTGCATCCTTCTTTTTTATTTTTTTACAGTTATACAGTTGATAGGCTGTCGTGAAAGGTTGCATATATATCACACATATTTACTCTTCCTTACTTCTGCCTATGCCAGTAAGATCTGGCTGGGGAACAGAGGGATAGACTGAAACCATCAGTCACTGATTCATCAGTCCTATAGAACTGTAGGTGTGCAGAACTTCCCAGAGGGAACAGACTGCAGTTGTTGTGCAAGACATACAAGTAACAAGAAGTGGCTAGAGCACAAGCAATATCTTGAAAGCTTGAAAACAGGAGTTTAAAATTAAAAAAAATAATAAAAAAGGAGGGATTTTTTTGTATAAAAAAGAATGTTGTTCTTAATAGTGGCATTATTTTGGTATTAATATGCCTTTACTAAGATCAGTCCAAGGCAAAATTGAATAGAGGTAGGAGTTTTGCCAAACACATTTCCTTTCTCAAGCTAGGAGAATTCCATGTTTGGTGCTTATGGAATTGGTGAGTGATTGATCAAACTGTGATTCATCAAATCCATGTTTCAAACTGAAAAACAGTGAAGAAGCTGAGTGCTTCCAGTTGCATCCAATACAGCATGTGAACACCAGTATGCGCAGTTAGAGATGAAATGAGCTGTGCGGACAGGCAGATCCCCACAAATTTCCCTCCACCTCTGCTCTTTCTCAAGGGCTGCTTGGGATCCAGGTTTGAAAGCACTAGTGTTTAGCCATCTTCTCCAGGCCAATACTGTGAGATACATGATGTTTCCCACAGCCCTGGGTTAAACCTATCTATCTAAGGCCTGTAGGAAATACTGCTTGGTTAGAAAGCCATCGTGGACATTCCCAAGGTGATCTTAAAGTGGTGAACCAGGCATGCTCAAGACCCCCTTCCCTAAGCAGGTCTGGGCTTTACTGTCATCACCTTGACAATGTGTAAGATAGAGTCATTGCAAGCCTGAATGCACAGTAGTAAGAATCATTAATGTTCCGATCATTAAGAAAATGAATGAAGATATGCAGGACTTCATTATGCTTTGTAAGGGTCTCTTGTTCTGCTTCACAGAATATAATTATGCTTTTACAACCCATTTACTGTACGCAGAGAGCTAAAAAAACACTAAAGAGCTTTAGAACACCCAAGAAGCAACAATTTGCCTTTTGACAGGGAAATCTGATCATTTTGTCTTGTCCTTAAGCTTTCAACAAGGATGACCCTATACTTCATTAAGGACATGTGCAAGAATGCAGCCAAAGCCCTTGAATTTTCAGACCCGTTACATGTTGTGTTAACTCCTCATGCTGCATAGTTGTGGCTGCTACCACCAAATACTCATTTATACTGATTTTCCAAAGAAAAAGTCTCTGGATAATAAAACAAACCTCTATAAATTTTATGTCCAATGGAGTATGAGATTTCCAAAAAAGTCTTTACCTTAATATATGCTAAAACTCATTAGATAAAAATACAAATGTTTATATTTTCTTTGACAGAAATATCTTTTTGATTATTTTACTTTTAAACAAAATAAAATCAAAATTTTGTCAAAAAAAAAAAGAAAAAAAAAGTCATATGCCTCCTTGAGGTTTCTGGCATTTTCCCGATATAGCGTGCCTATGTTTCTGACAAGTAAAATTTTATTGGATGGACATCGGTGTAGAGGTGTGCCCAAGGGTATGCAAAAAGTGTCTGGGCGACCTACCATAGGGAGGTCCATGGACTTGGGCGAGCTGTACTTGCCTTCTGGCAGTGCGTGTCCCAGCCACGAGGTGGCTCTGGGTTATCTTGGGGAGACCCTGCAATTAACAGGACTCGTGAGCGAAGGAGCAAGGTGAGAGGCAAGCTCATGCCTCCAGGCTTTAATTAATAATCCTTTGCATAAATGTTGGATGACACAATTTTTAGCTTTGCTTCTGAAGTTAAGCTTTTTTTTTTTTTTCCTGCTTGTGCAAAACCAGTATTGCAGAAGGGATGCAAATTGGCAACAGGCCTAACTACCATTGGGAATACATTGTCTGGGCTGGATTTGTATTCTTAAATACTACCCTAAAAAGCTGTATATAATGATTATTGTAATGACCTTGAAAATATCAATCAGAAAAGGAGCTAATAATTACTAAGCTTGTAACAGAACATGAACTAATTAGACTTAACTGCGGATTTCCTGTGTATGTTTGTGTAATTGATGAAAACACTTTTCAATGACTTGCCTGGCATAAAGAAAAGCTACTTGTTTCTGTTAATAAGCTCTTTAGTGGAATAAAGAATGAAAGAGAAAAATAAAAGTGAATGAGACCAATTATTTGATTACATTTTCAAATCTATATATAACATTAATCTCTCTTATAGACAGAATGCATGCAACTGTCCTACAATATAAGACTGTTCTTCTCACATCAATTAGGATTAAGGCAAGGTCATTTATGAAGCGATGATTATGAATTTTCTCCTCAAAATATATTTTCTGTGAAGTGAATTTTGCTATTATATAGCATAATATACGTAGTCCTCATTGAATACTCTCTTTTCTTCAGAAAGATTTGGCACAGTACTGGATAGCATGAATCGCACCTGGCTTCAGAGGATTGGTTAAAAACCTGTGAGTACTTAAAACTGGTACAAGTGAGGCTCTAAATATCTTTGGAAGCTCAGAGATAGTTATGATTTCACCAAAAAGTCAGTTGTGGTTTGCATGTTTCAAATTCTCTCCCAAAATACATGCATGGATTTCATGTCCAGGCAATTCTGTCCACTTGGGGTTCCATATTTATTATAGTCCATTACAGTCATAATAAATGTGTCAATTTTATGTCTAATTTCTTTTTCTATTATATCTCTTAAGTATTGAAACTAACATCTAGGAGTCATGCTAGATTATACTTTTTGCCTCACATTTCCTTAGAAATATTTCTAGTTCTGTAGGTCAAATTCTACTCTCCGTGTCAATGGATATGGTCAATGGATACAATCAATGGATACCTTTTTCTTGGATTATATATTCGGTGACATTTATGTAGCCTGATGACATTTATGTAGATTTTCAGCAGGCTTGCTGCAAAACTGCAGCTGATGATGCAAAACCTGCCTCGAATTAGAAGTCTGGAAAGGAATAGGATCGCACTTGTTCTCTGCTGTGCATGCTCTGCAAGACTAAAGGAAGAAAAATATAGTAAAGCTTAAATTTTGTTTCTGCAGGCAGCAGATATGACTCTAGATTTGTTGAATAAGAAGGTGTCATTTTTTACATCACCCCTTGTCAGAACTGACATTAAGAATATTTAAAGACCTGTTGGCAGAAGAATATTTTGAATCTGCCATCTCCTCTGGTTGTTTTGGACACAGTATTAAAAGTAATGCCCATTAAATGTCCTGTAACATCAAAAGAGTGACATAAATTCTTTTTGGCTCATGTTCTGACATCATTGTGAGAGATAGTGCCAAGTGTGGAGGTGATGTATAAATTCATGTAAATTCAATTCACTTGAGCTAATTCAGACTCTCCTTTACTTTTCTAAGCCCAGTGGGCACAGGTGAAGTGTAAGTGAGGGGATATAAATTACAAACTTGAGGTGGTTATGAGTCCTGGTAGGGCATGTTAGTTAAAGTGAATATACAAGAGTCTGAGCTGAGAAAGTCTACAGAAAATCTAAGCTGCTCTGCCATAATCTCCAGGGACCAGAGTTTAGATGGACTTATGTTTCTGGAGATGCTTTCTCAGCACCTGTATAAATGAGATCTGAGTTTGAGTTTATGGTTATCTGACACAATTTTTATACACGGATTACTGAGATTATTGCTTCTGCCCTAAACACACAATTTCAGTCTATGCTATTATTCTACACTGTGTAAGATGGGGGCTTGAGGTTGTTTAAATTCTACTACAATTTATATCAAGGTCACATAAACAACAGTAAAAAAAATCAGATGGAATGTAAAAATTACTGAGTGAACATTTTCATCAGTGGTTTTGTAATTACTTTCCTCTGCTAAGTGTTTATTGTAGAGTGCACAAAATGCAAAAAAAATGCAAGAGTCAGACTAATACTGAATAAAACCATTTTCAATAATTCTTAAATATAGAACCTTATTAACAATAATATTTTGTAATCTTGGCACTAGAAATACTTGCACAACTGCATGTAGAAGTTCAGGTGAGCATCAACATTATGAGAGCTGTTATCAGAATCATTGGCTATGCCTATAGTATTAAATGAAACATGGCCAAAGCATAGACTTAAGTGCTAGACTGCTCATACTGTTTATGTATTAGCATGCTCCCTCGCAGGGTTTTGTCTCAGTTCCAGGTTTTTTCCCAGCCCAGTTAAGAGTGCCAGACAATACCATTTATTTGTGAAAGAGATAAAATATGACTTCAAACTTGTGGCCAAAGTAATGCTTTGAATATGATATTCAAAGATAACTTGTGTGTCAGACTGGACTCTGTAACACTGCCATTTTTTTATGTATTTCTGTCTAAATGCAAAAAATATTGGTCAGGAGTAATGGAAAAAAAAAAGTCATTGTTTTTCTAGTGGTACATTTATACGTATGAGATTTACTAATCACAGAAACAGCATGATTAATAGATCAAATTTGAATTGCCTAAATTCTAATCAGGATCTGCTGGTCATGGAAAATTTCAGATTGGTAAAGTAGTTTAAACCAATATTTCAAATTGAGAGCTGTAAGTGAGACAAATCTGCGTTTAGGCTTTTAAATAAAAAAAAAAGCAGGTATTCAGAAAAAAAATATGTTTAGTGAAGTCATTTTACAGGTATCTCATGAAAAAAGTTTGAAGGCAATTTTGATTTCCCTGAATGTGTAGATAACCAAATTTGAATACTTTAAGTTTAGCTAATGTTTCTGTTTCCATCAGTTAAATGTCTTAAAACATTAGACTGATTTTTACAAGCCATAGCTGGGTTCTGTAAGGCATCACAGATTTATTCTGAGGGGAAAAAAACCACTTTGAGTGGTATATATCCTAAGTATTATTTACTATAGGAATATTGTAACTGTGTTACAGGTTATTTATATTAGGTGTAGAATTTTATTTATGGGCAATACATGTATCGTGATATTAAAAAATATTTTGCAGCAAATAGCTCAAGACCTTCTTTAGGAAATGAATTGGGTGCAACTGTGTCAATAATATTTTAAGATCATTCTAGACCACTCATATAGTGCTGGGAAAATAGTGCTTCTCTGATAAGATTTTCGAGACTAATTCAGATCAGCCTGAAAGGTTTTCACAGGATGTGGTGCTTTGTTCTGTGTTCTCTGTTCAAAGCACCTACAAAGAGAAAATGTTTTCTTACACTCTTGGTGGCAATGCTAGAAACAGTCATGTGAGGTAGGGATGAAATGACACGAGAGACATATGTACAGTTACTGTACATACTACTGAACTTAGAACAGTAAATCAAACTAAATCAATCTTGTATAAGCAAATCAATGCTGTATATTCTCCCCAAAACAGGAATTATTTCTGTTTCATGGAAAAATATGCAAAAATCCCCATAGCAGACAATTGCAGATAATCCCTCCTTAGCACATTGTTGTCAAGCAAGGGTTGGTTCACATGATGAAACAAGAATATTTAGTTGTATTATAATTTTTATTCTGCCAGATAGAGCTATGTAAGGTCTCACTATTTATATAAATGTCTATCCTCTGACTTCGACTCAGATATTTGTTTTGGTAATGCCTTGTGGAAATAGTTTCTCTGAATTCATTATAGCTTATTAAAGCAAAACAAAGCAAAACAAAACACCTTTATTTGCTCATTTCTGATTGTCTAGATCATTCACTGTTGCTTCATTGTGAGGAAAATACTTTGCTCTTCCTTCCTATGATGTTTTTTGTCTTGCACAAAATACCTATTTCTTATTCCGATCTATCAGCCCTTATCTCTTCTACTTTTCCTCATATCTGAATATCTGTTCATATTCTTATTTTTGTCAATAAATCCTGGATTAATTCTCCTGGATTTTTGGCTCATACTTTTGAACTTTTGGTTAACTGAAGTTCTTGATGAGGAACCTGCCTTATCCTTGACTTTTTCTATGGTCAGAGGGAAATGATTACACCTGTGAAGGTACATTTCTGTAAACATTGACTATATGGAGAGTGTGGGATGACAAGTTTCAGAATTTTAGTATCTCAGAGATGCATCAAAAGCTATGAATTTGGTCGAGGAAAGGGCAAGGAAAACCCATTTTTAATAACTATCAGTTATCAGTGATGTAACCTGTTGCTCCAGTGTAATAGTTTTTGTGCTTATAACCAGTGCTAAACTTGGAGCAGAGACACCTACCAGTCCAATCAGGAACTTTATCTAAATCTAGACTTTTCATTGTATTTGCTAAAATATATAGACTAATTAAAATCTGGGAAAAACTGCTGGGTATATGTGACACACTAACTCTGTTAACATATTTATACCCTGATTCTTCTTGACCTGCTTTAAAACTCTCAGTAACTTTTGTTGGGAAAAGTTACCCACCTTCAAACAACTATTTCATGATGTTAAATGGAGCCTGCTTGAACAAGTTACATTTTGCATCTTAGTTACAAAATGACATGAATAGAGTTTCCATTAAAACTTAATACCAATTATTTTTGTCTGATTTAACTTGGATTTTTTACTGATTCTGGTGGTCTGTTTTTGGTAATGTTTCTTTTGGTTTTAGTATTATACTGTCAATAGCTTGCCTGGTACTGGTCAGGGCAAGTTTTTAAAATGAAGACATTAATGCTACTTATGACACCTACTTTCCTATTAAGCCTGCGCCATATCCAGCTAGAAAACATAAATGATACCAGCTGAGAACCTAGCCCTAAACATCTGATGAATACAAAAAGCAATTCAGTAACTTTTATTGGAAAAGCAGTGCAAGATGCAACATTACATCTGTATTTTTTGGGGGCGGGGGGGGGACGACGTGTTTATATTTTAAGTATAGAACTCACTTGAGCAGCACAATATATTTTTTCATTCTTAGGGATGAAAACATTAGACATTAAAGACAGTACTTTCAAGCTGGCTATGAAGACTTGACCATTCAAATCCACATAAATGCACTTGAAGAAATGTTCTACATTTCAGGGTGTTCACAATTTTTAATGAAACCACATGGAGTTCTTAGAGCTTGGGGAAAATACTGTTTATGCACTTTGCACCGCTCCAGATATTCTGTCAGCCTAAAGATTTCAAGGATGATTTTAAATTAAAAAATTGACATTTTTTCATTATTTTTGAATAACAAAAACCTTTTAATATCTGCCAGCTGCTTTGATTTTGTTCTTTTCATACTCTTTCATGCTTTCTCTTGCTTTAAACACACTTAGCATCTATATTTTAAAAATAATGTAAGCCTCTTATTTGTCTCTCTAAACACATTTCAATCAGTGTGTACTTCTGGAAGAATACTGTCTTCAGATTCTTTTCAATAAATTTTACTACCAAATCCTGTTTGCCATACTCATGCAAGTATTCCTGTAGAAATCAATTGGGTTACTCATATGAGAAAAGAAAGCAGTTCTTGCCTTTATTTGGTAAAGCAGCAGGCTTGAACAAAAGCAGTGCTGTACCTGCTTTGGGCAGCCAGAAACAATGACAAGCTCCTTGATAAGATTAGATGTAATTTTAAATGCAACCAGGACAAAGAATCCCTCCTACCAACTGCAGCTCCTAACTCTCTTCTGTAATTCCACCACAGTAAGCAGTTGAAGAATTACTGACAAGAGCCAGACTGCCCTGTAAGCACCACCTAACAGGCATAGAAACATGATCTGCATCACTTTTAGGCTTGGCAGATATTTTGTGCTTCTTTCAAAAAAGAAAAAAAAATCTTTTAAACCAGGCACACTTAAACTTTATACATTCCCAGCTTTGCTGCTACAGGAAGACCTTAAATTTGAAACATTCTTATAGATATACGCTGAAAAGAGTTCTGTGAAGCAGCTACTTATAGCTGATTGCTTCAAAATAAGTATATGTTATTCATTGTCATTGTATATGAGCTAATTGTTTTAACTTTACAACAGAAAAGGCTCTCTACAGTCCCAAGCTAATCACCAACCTTTCACTCACAAAATTTATGCCAACAAATCTGGGGACTCAGCCTGCAGCTCTGAAATGGGGTGCAGGACTATGTACAGCATAAATTTCCAGGTTGAGTTCCCATTTGTTCTTTAAAGTAATGGATTTGATTACTTCTGCCTTTAAGAACTGAGAGAAATCTCCAAGGTAATGTCTAGTTATATCTCTATTTGCAGTCCTGAGATAAGTGCTATGCAAATTCACGCACAGCGAGATTCAGATACGATTTTCTTTTAAGCATAAATTTAATTCTGTACGCTCTGTTTTTTTTTCCACACTTGCCTGTCAAAAATTACTATACTATATATGGATCAAATGTATTCAAATTGTAACCCCCTTGGTGATAGCACATGTTTAGATGACCAATCAGTAGCCTGTTGAAGCCAGTGGAGTAATAACAATAAGCTTTGAATCAAACCCGGGTAGAGAACAAGACACCTAGATTAATGAGTTCAAACAGCATGGGCAATGCTTCTGAAAAACTGGCAAAGGTGTCCAAGCAGTGGAAGACACAGCATTATGCATAGAGTCGCTAATTCCCTGCTCCAGAATCAGAGCTTTAGTTGAACAAACAAGCAAACAAAGAGAAAGAAAAAAGAAGAATCCCTGCTCTCTAAAACATATGCATCTGGGACAAGGACTCACAGAAGCCTGCACAGTACCTCCCAAGGAAGAAATTCTTTCTGAAATATTGCAGGATAAATAGTGTGACTGCTGCCCTCTCACTGCTGACAAGTGCGCAGTTGGGGGCAGGGGGAGGCGCGCGATGGAGCCACTTCCCTCCACCACTGTCTTCCCAAAGAAGCTGCAGCAAGGCGTGGACATGCTCCAAAGAGGTTAGAGGACAATGCCTGAATACTAAAGCTTTATTGACTGCCAGTCAGAAAGTTGGGCTAGTGGAAGAGGCTTTTCTCAAAGGAGAGGTTTCCAGCTTTTCCTCAAGGTTGACAGACTTCATAGGAAGTATGTTACCCTTGACCAAGTAGGCTTTGCCCTTGCCTATCACATACTTTGTCCTAGACTTTGTGATCTGTGTTCTGAGAAGCACATGAGCCCTCACTGGTGGGGGGTCACTGATGGTCTTGGCACACATGTGTGACACATTTGACTCCGGTGCAAACATTTGCTGCACTCTCTGTTCTCAATTAACCTGGCCCTCACTTCTCCACCTGAAAAATGGAGATAACACCAATCCTCCCCTATCACAGAGAGGTAGTGGGAGGATAAAAACCATTAGTGACTGTTAAGTGCTAAGATAAAATCATGATGAGGGCCACATAAGTGCCTATATAGATAGCAGGTCTCAAAAGTGTTCAGGGCAAACAAGACTATTTCAGATGTAACTAATTTTCTTGCCCTTCACTTTATGAAACTTAAGAAATTCAGAAAAGTTTGGAATCATAGAGAGTAAAACTGTTAGGAGAAAGATTAATTCTGACAATTTAGCAGTATTGATTGTGTTAATCAGAGACTTCAAGGGCATTTGCAAAACTCAGTATTTTTATCGTCCTCTAGAAAAAGGGAAACAAAACAAGGGACACTAAAATACAGAATCAAGGTGAGGGAATTAGCTATGAATGGGGTTGGAACACATTGCCTGGCTTGAAATACAACTCAGAACTCTTATATTTCAATCTAGTTCTTCAATTTAAGAAATCATGGTAATTCCATGACAAGACAATTTTCTTACAGTGTTAGGAGTTTCCCACTTCCCATATTTGAAATTCAGAGTGATTCTTTTCTGAGATCTGCTTTTTATCATCACATCCAGGAAGCTAAATATGTTCTTCCAGGCATAAAAGATGATGTAAAATCTGAAAGCAGCACGAAAATCCAGCAGTATGAAAATCCAGGGTTTATGCTTATTGGCCTGGAAAGACTAAGTGATTGAACTACTGAGCTGATAGGACAAATGTAGCCTATCTACCCCTGTAACATCGATTTTTGCTACCTCAGGTTTAACTAAATTTATATGAATACTGAAGTCAAGATTTTTCAAACTGACTTTGGTTGCCCAACTTCAGATGTTTAAGTCGACTGCTTTCAGAAGACTGCTCAGCCCTTGTGGATAGTTAGCACTTGCCTTACTGTAGTAACAAACACCCCAAATCATGAGTCACCCAGGATGCATCAACTTGGATCCCTTTTCTCCTTGAGAGGTCAATCCATATTTATTTCTTCACGGACAAGCTATATTTTGCATAAAGGCAATCTAAACTTCAGGAGTTACAAAGAGTTAAAACAGTGAGCGAAACTTAAAGTGCCAATAGATTAGAAGCCACGCATTTCTGAGACATGCCTTGTCCTCCAGTATCATTCTACGACAAGGTTATCAGAGGAACTTTCTACATTCAAAAGAGTTGCATTTCACAGCTAAGCTAAAGTGACCATAGCACAGTGTGAGATGACATGTTGTTTTTTTATTTTAAATCTTCCCTTGACTGATTTTAGTTGTCTGTCATCGGGCAGTGGCACAGCATGACTGGACCAGAGCTGCCTGGAATGTGTTGATGAAGAGGGCACTCCAGTGAGCGCAAAGTGCTTATCTGCAGCCTGGGTGTGAAGAAGAATGCTGAGAGGCTGCAGCAATATTGCTTCCTCCAACCTGAGGCCCAGAAAAGCATAGTGGTTGCATTGGAAATGAATCCTGGTGCTGAAAGGGTGCACTTCAACCTTTCAGTTTGTACACAAGTCTCAGTGTAACAGCATTATCTGGCAATTGGCCTTCTTAGGCCTAATTTTCAATCCACAAGTAGGAGTTAGGTCATTGAAGATATCCTCACCATTAGAGTTATTCAGTTTGTATAAAGAGTCTACTTAGCACTTGAGCAAGGAGTGTTGATTTTCCAAGTGTTGATTTATCTATAGTCACTGTTGTGTACACGGCAAGTCAGCAGTCCACCAACAGATGACAGTTTGTTTATGATAAACTGAAATAAAGGCCCATCTAGAAATGTGCAGATCTGTGAGCAAAATATGAAAACTTCTGTAAACACAGAGATATTGGCCTAGCAGTTAAAGATTGTGTTCAGCCTAATGGTATGAAGAGTTCAGAGAACATGCTGTAATGATTACTCAGGCAGCCAGTTACATATGGGAAAAGAAAAGTAGATACTAATTAAAATAAAATAGGTTTAAAGAATGGAATGCATCAGATAGATAGATAGATAAAGTTAGTCACAAAAAATATATTTATTAAGTATAGTGTTTGAAATTACAGTTTCCCCTGCTCTTTAAAGGTCCTAACTTAATTTTTATTAAGAAAAGTGTGCCTGATAAAATGAATGAAAATTATTAGAGCTCTAATAAAGTTTATGATAAAGCTGAACCTGAAAACATATGATCATTAGACCCACCACACTTTGCTGCCATTAGCTCTTTCATGCCAAGGCTAAGTTCAGTCCCAAATGTCCAATGTTGGGTAAAGATTTAGGTAAAAATATCTTTTTTTAACTTCAATTTTATTTTCATTTTTCAATGTATTGATTTGAAAACTGGAGAAGAACATTTTATTTATGACTGCCTTTATAATTTTCAGGTCTGTTAATTAAAGGAGATACAATTCCACCCATAAAAGCTCACTGTTATAAAATACTATAGAAGTTTTACTCACTTAAAGAGCATCCATTCTTTAACACTAAAACAGAGATATTCCACAATCTTAACATTAACAGAAAATGGTCCAAACTAAAATGATCATCATATGATCATCTAAAAGTGGAGAACGTTTTTATCCAAGATTCAGATCTACATTTTGTATCTAAGGGTTTTCACAGTACTCAAACAAACTAGATGCTAAGTCTCACTCATGGATTGTGGAGAAGCTCAGTTCTGATCCTGGTTCAGCTCATTGCTGACAGCTAGCATTGCTGCCCTTAAAAGGACGCCTTTTCCTTACCTAAAAATAGATCTGATGTGGTTATACCGTATTTGTAAATTCCTGCTATTGACTGAAATGATTGAGATATTTTAAGCAGAGCCCAGACCTTGCCCACTTCTCTATGTATTGTTAGGCTCCTATAAACAAAGATAGGCTCGAATTCTTGAATTACTAGTTTACACAGAAGCCCCATTTGAAGAAAAAGCTATGTGCTTGCATTTCTGTAGTTTCCTCTTTTATTTTGTGGTTGTTTCTACGCTCAGGAAACAAGCAGTTTCAATGCAGGCAAAACCTGACAAAAAGTGTCAGGTGCTAACACAAAATGCTAAGATTTTCAAATCAAAACACAAGAGCTGTGAATTCTCCATACTTTTGTAAGAACATTGTTACTTAGTTTCTCCTATATAGGGGTGGATATCTTACACCAGCTTGTTCCTTTGAATAAGAATTCTACTTAAATGTGATTTTAATAAGGCCAGGAACAACCATAGGTAGTTGGAAGAGGGACTGCACTGTTATTATTGAATCAGATAGCCTGGAACAGGGGTTATATGGAAAGTAACAATGTGGAAATGTAACAGGAACACTACATTTCAATGCTTCCTACTGCTTTCAAGGCTGATGTTTATAACATACACAAAATCAGGAAAATATTCTGATTTTAAGCTATTCTGATGTGAGTAAAGAGATTTCTTTCATTAAAATGCTTCAAATTCTGTGCTGTTTTACTGCTCTGTTGATACTCCAGAATTACTTTACCAGTCACTAGAGTTCCTCTAAACACACAACAGGCAAAGAATATAGACCAAAGAAATTACGTTAACCTGCTGCCTCACAGACATGCTCTTAAAATTCTTTCTTTCTTTTCTTCAGTATGAAGAATGTATTTTAATACACACAGTCTATAACATGCTGAGAAGTTTGAATTCTATGCTGAGAAGTTCAAGTGTCTCTCTTGCCTCTGATAAATGGCTGAATTTTATGTTTCCTTTCAGTAGGCAGAGACCATGAGATCTGTGCTCATTTGATGTCTACCTAAGAGTGGAGCACGATCACTAGGACTTCAGGAAATACTGCAGATAAGGGATTTGATCCTGTTAGATGCAGTGTGCCCTCTAAAAGTTGCTTGGTGTTCTTTGAGAAATGTGTGTACTTTGAACATTATTGAAGTTTTGAATTAAAAAAAATATATACCTGCATAGGTAGTGATAATCACACAGAACATGAAAACATTTCTCAAAGTGAAAGACGAAAATAAGTTCACTGTTTGAGGACAGTGACTTCGACAGCATTTGGAGAAAACCAAAAGGTTTGTGTTCAAGAGGAATTTTCTGAACATGTTATGTTCAGGGTTCACTACAAAATTCATTATTAAATTGTTCACAAATAAAGGGCTAAAATATTTATTCATGTGGTTTTGGAGAGGACTGGACTTTCTTTTTCTCATGTCCTCAAGGAAACTGAGATTGTTCTTATCTGAACTTGAAATATGGAAATTTAAAATTTAATTTTACTAGAAAAATTGCCTGCCAGGTGGCCTGGTTGGAGGTTCTATATTTATTTAAAAGGTCATGGTGATTGTTAATGAAATATTACAAAATGCTCTTTTGCAAGCTATATCAAGCTCCATCTGCTTCTGTAAACACCACTTGCGACTTATGCTGCGTCATCCTGCTCTTGCTGCAACCATGAGATAAGATACCAGCCGTGAAGAACTGGTAACCGTAAAATAACGTATGAGGGAGTTGCAGCTGTCTATAAAAACACGAACTTCTCCCCAGGCGGGGGTGGATCTCAGGCATTGTAAGAGATCCGACGCCAGCTGGCTAATAAAGCTTGCCCCTTTACTCACCAGTTTGAGTGTGCGGGTGATTGCTGGGATTACAGACTAACATTTTGGGGGCTCGTCCGGGAGCTCAGTAATCGCCAGGCCCTCCCTGGTTGGGAAGGGCCGCCTGACTTTGCCGGGGGAATGCTTCCAGGGGGAGTGCTACCTGATGATGTTCCAGGTCCCCGGATTCCGCCTTCCCTTGGTGACCGGGCGGCACCTCGCAAGCTTAAGGGAACTCCGAGGTCCAGGGGGAGCGCTACCTGACGATGTTCCAGGTCCCCGGATCTTGAAAAACCTCGAGGTAAGAGATCGTACGATTCAGGAGGTTAAGGGGCACCCCGATTTTTGGTATGGTGGACTGTGGGAGGTCTGATGAGACAATAACTCCCCGCCACCGGTATGCGTGGGACGCCACTGCGTTACCCTGGGTAAAGGTTGGAATAGGTTGGAACGTTCCACAGAAGTATCATGGTCATTGCTATTTGTGTCATTTGTTGTGCTCATTGTTATTTGTGTCGTTTGTATTGTGCTCTAAAGTGTTTTGATCCGGACAATCGAGTTCTGTTCCTGAAGGACCCCTTAATTGTTAGGACCCCTTGATTGTTTTTTTTGTCAAATTTTCGAAATTTTAGGAGATGGACCCTCCTAAATTATGGGTTTCATATTAAGGCTGATAAATTGAAAATCTTTTGTATGAGTGAATGGCCAACTTTTGGAGTGGGCTGGCCTCTCAAGGAGTCTTTTGACCCTGATGTAGTCCGAAAAGTATACTTCATCGTTATGGGGGTTCCTGGCCACTCTGATCAGATCCCTTATATCATTCCGTGTAATGATATCCTAAAAGAACCCCCCATTTGGCTACAAATGTGTATGGTAAAATGTGGAAACGGGCACAAAGTACTAGCAATGAGAATGGGGGGAGAGAAGCCTCCCACGTACTGTTTCACGCGGGCACAAATGATGCCACAGGGAAGCTGAGGGATATCAAGCATGACTTCAGAGCCCCAGGGATGGCCGTCAAAGGTATGGGAGCCCAGGTAGTGTTCTCCTCTATCCTGTCAATGAGGGGAATGGATTCAAGGAGGAGAAGGCAGATATGGCAGATTAACAACTGGCTGCGCCGCTGGGCTTGGCAACAGGGTTTTGGCTTCTATGACCATTGGGCTCTGTTTTATGACCACCAGCTAGTGGGGAATGATGGGAACCATCTCAGCAAGAGGGACACACATCTCTTTGCCAAAAGGCTGGCCACCCTGGTTAGGAGGGCTTTAAACTAGACGAGAAGGGGGAAGGGGAGTGTCACACAGACACGGCAAACAGTACCACGCAGCCTAGGTCAGATGGCTTCCAGCGGGAGTATGGTAGTGGGGAGGTGAGGATAGGAAATGATCACAGAGGGTCCTCTTTCACCCCTCCTGGGAAAC
>NW_010587593.1:0-12434 GCF_000705375.1 Tinamus guttatus | reverse complement strand
GTGTCAAAAGCCTTGCTGAAGTCAAGGTAGACAACATCCATGGCTCTCCCATCGGCCAGCCAGCCGGTCACCTCATCGTAGAAGGCTATCAGGTTCGTCAGACACGACTTCCCCTTGGTGAATCCATGCTGACTACTCCTGATCACCTTCTTTTCCTTGACATGCCTGGAGATGGTCTCTAGGATGAGCTGCTGAGTTTCCTGGCTCCTCCCTCTTGGCTTTTTTGAAGACTGGAGTGACCTTGGCTTTCTTCCAGTCCTCTGGCACCTCCCCCGCTCTCCATGACCTCTCAAAGATGATGGAGAGCAGCTGAGCAATGACCTCTGCCAGTTCCCTCAGCACTCTTGCGTAGATCCCATGCAGGCCCATAGATTTATGGGTGTCCAGTTCACTTAAACAATCCCTAACCCAATCCTCCTTGACCAGCGGAAAGTCCTCCTCTCTCCTGGTTCTCTCTCTTGTCTCCAGGCTCAGTAGTTCATGGGAATAGCCTTAGCAGTATAGTAGTAGTAGCTCTGCCTTCTCTGCATCCTCCGCCACCAAGGCACCCTCCCCATTCAGCAGCTGCTGATGTATTTATAGAAGCCCTTCTTATTGTTCCTGACATCTCTCGCTAACTCTAATTCCAAACGGGCCTTGGCCTTCCTCGTTGCATGCCTGCATTCTCTGACAATGTTCCTATATTCTTCCCTTCTTCCACATTATGTACATGTTCTTTTTCTCATTAAGTTTACCCAACAGCTCCTTGCCCATCCAAATATATATTGGCTTGAGACTTCTTTATTTAAGTCTTAAGACTATTTTTCCTGTTTCCTGTTTTCCTGTTTATGACAGGATTTTCAAGTTTAGGACTTTAACTTGTCTTTGACAGCACATTAACATTAGGTGGCTGAAGTAGATTTTGCCCCAGGTGTTGGGGACGGTAACCTCTTTAATGAACCCAGTAACTTAGTCAGAATACAGACTTGTACCTCAGCACCAAAATTTGTAATCTGGTGTATTTGTGCAAATCCATTTTCACTGCTGCTTTTGGTTCCTACTGAGCAAATACAACCAAAGAATGGAGCATGAAGTACAGTTGTCCACCAGAATAAAAGTCAATTAGACTAAAATTGACAAGTGTAAGATTTGATAGAATCCAAATTAGCAGGTCTTCATCTTAGTAAATATTCACACAGAGGTTTAAAATAGCAACACGGTTTTAGTTCACATATTTTCTGTTTTGCTTCCAGTCTGTGTGCACTCATCATCAAGAGAGTTTCAATATTTGTACTGTTTATTACTTACTATGATTATTATTATTAAAGTATTACTTAGTTTCAAGCTCAAATCCTCACATTCAACACGTGCTCACCTCCAGGATAAAAATATTTTCAGAGCCAATTAGGTTACAAAACTTTTTGCTGGATATGAGGCTTCTTTGGATATTAGTCTGGAAGATGGGTGCAGAAGTGCTAACAACAATCTTCCATAATGGTTTCCAAATATTCCCCACAAAATTGTGAATAGTTGCAGTAATTTTAGGGTTGCCTGCAAAATAAGTACAGATATATTCTAATTTAAACAACTTCTTAGTATTCTTTGTTGTATTGCTGACCTGAACTACAGCAAATCTAATCAGAATACTCAAAGTCTAGGTTTTACTCCCAAGGATATCTGAAATACAGCATCGATTGACACAGAAATCAAAACTCTTCAGGGCTCACAAAGAAGAGTTTGTAATTGCTGCCTACGACTAATCCTATCAACTCAGATTAGCGAAACATGCCGTAGTGCTGCAGGGAAGTTGTCAGGATCTGGTTACAGGACTCAGCCTTTAGGAGAGGATTCAGGCTAAGCTTAGGCTATACATCACCACCCATGAGTCAAAGTACCTCTATTTACTGAATGACAGGTGTTCCAGGGCAAACAATGCACATGAAAAAGAACATGCCTCTTTCACTGCTAGTCTATTGTCACTTTGGTTTAATTCCTTAACCTCCTTCCTGGTAAAGTTTCGTTCGGACATAAAAAGATAGGTCTTTATTAAATTCTCAAGAAACACACAAAACAGCACTTTATTCCAGATGATATTTTTAACACAGACTGCATTTTTCTTTTCTTTACTATACTCTGCTTTTTGTTTATTGCATTGAGGCTTGTTCTGAAAGAAAATGCATGATAGGTGGAAATAAAATCAACATTTTAACTTAATTAGACTTTAAAATATACTAAGTAGAATTTACTAACACCTCTGACAACCACAAATCATATTGGTTTGTATGTATACCAAATAAGCATGCTAAAACTTTCAGTTATCTTGTGATTTACAAATTTTATTTATTTCTTTTGCTATTTGGACCTACAAATCTGAAAATGTTTTCTCATCTGGGTCCAAAACCAGACAAAGGCTTAATGTGAACCATAAAATATTGGCTTAAATGGGATAAATCCTCCTTGAAAAAGTTCACATATTCTACCATCTCTACTTTGCAGAACATGGGGCTTGTCAAGTGTTGACCAGAACAGTTCTCTGAATGTGGCCATAAATTTAATAAGCTCTCATCTGAGCTAGGTTTGGCTGGACAAATCCATAATTTCCTATCCACAGTTCACATTTTAAGGAATACTTCTGTATGTATTAATAATGCAACTTTTGTTTGATTGTTTTACCCTTGTAATTCTTAATAGGTCAGATGCCTGTCAGTTCTCCAGCTGGTGCTGTCTTTTATACTCACACTGAAAATTTGGGAAATGGCATTAAGTCCAGGTTAAAGTATTTGGGATAAAGATTGAGATTAGCATTTCATATCTTCTCATTAATATCTTCTCTGATTTAAGCTGTATAAAATACCGCATCAAGTACAAGGGTCCAGTCCTACAGTGAGCTGCCTCTTGGCAGATATCTGCATCTGCATTGACAGTCATTGATTCTAGTACAGGCTATAGAGACTGCATGGGGGCAGAGCTCAGGGCCTTTGCAATAGGATTTTGGAAAGGGTTATAAACCAGATCCTCATCTCACTACTTTTTTTTTCTCATCAACAAGCAGGATTTTTTTTTTTCTTTTTTTTTCTTGTAAATTCCATGAAACCAATTTCAGGGTTTCATGGAAATAAGCATTCTCACTTGAAGAATAATGTGCATGTTGAGAGATGTGTGTGCTCATCTTTTTAAATAAATAAAACTGTTCTATGAAGAAGCTTTTTTTTAAGAAAAAAAATCTTAATTTATGGCTAATTTTCCCTTCTGTGAAGGAACATCATTTTTGTTCTATGTTTCCTTTAACACTGAGGTTTGACGTTTTAAATTTTCTGAAGTGGTCATGAAAATGAAAGTTGTGAGTACTACCTAGGCCAGACAGAGTACTGGCAAAGATTACACTAGCCTCTTAAAACTCCTCTGCTATTGCATTTGGCCATGACCTGCAACATCCAAGTTGAATTCAGAGCTGCATCTACTCAGAGCTGAAATTGCAGACAGTAATAAATTATAAGATGGTTTTTGAAACTTGGGGCCTCCTTCAAACTTGAATTCAGGATTTAAAGCCTCACTTTTCGTATTGACACAATGCTACTAATAGTGTAAAACTAAATTAATTTATTGTTAATGCTACTGAAAGATATCTGTTTGTAATATAAAAGGGACCTAGAATATTTTTCTCCAAAATATCTTCCAAGCTGTATCTGGCAAAAACTCCAAATTGCAAAGGATTATGTAGGTGCTTAAATTTTGATATGCAAACAGTGCCACTGTAATGAAGGGTCTAATGACACGCTTAAAACCTCTACAGGATCACAACCTAGTCCTGTATTGCTCTAGTTCTCAAAAGGCCAACCTCCTTGACCTTGCAAGCCCAAATCCTCTTGTCATTGAGAGCTACAAGATGCATACCTCACCCCCACTGAGAGCTGGGATGGATATATCATCCCTCGACTTCTTACTAGAGCTGTTAATGTCAACTGGGCAAGTAGTCAGTGTTTGGAAGCAAAATCTGTCTTTTAATAATCTGCATAACTGTGGGACTTGGACATCTGCCTGTTCATGATGGTAAACTGAAAGAGCACACACTTTATCAAGTTAAATATGCTCTTAATACTCCTCCTGACTTCTCCTAGCTAGTTAGCTTTGAAGAAAGTGTGAAGCTTGATAGCTGCATGGTTTTAGATGGAGCACCTGCTTAAAATGAGAAGCCACAAAATACCTCAGGCCTGGATTTGCGCCGGACCCTGTTTTACCATATTACACCAGTAATTCTCCATATGCTCCTTTGTTAGGTGGGAACAAAGGGGTTTCGGTGAAAAAATGAATCAGACCTATTTAAATTAAATAATCCAATTGAAGACAAATGGACTCTTATTTTTCTTAAAATAAGTGTAACATATACTTTTTTACCTTATATATTTAACTATTTTATTTGATGGAGGCTTACACATTTCTGGGACAGGGCTTTCAATTCTTTCAGACCACATAGCTATTTTGATATTTAGAGGCATTTTTCATTGTTCTACTGATAGGAGTCCAAATACCGAGAAAAGAACGACTGATGTTAAAAGACCAGAAGTAGTCTCTTTTCTAGACAGTAAGTACTTTTCCTAAAAAAGAAGGTAAGTCCAAATGCCAAGCTGAAGCATATATGTGTACACTTTCCAAGTGGAATGATTTTAAAAGTAAGAACTCTCTATTGTGGCAGGAAGTCAGATAAAGCAGCTGTATACCCTTTTAGTTGTTTTGTGTAAATAGTTTAAGTGTGTCAAACACAGATTAGTGGTAGTTAATAGAACTGTACACACAAATCATAAAAGACATTATAACTGCCTTCATATATATATATACACACACAGAAATATTGAAAATAAATTTATTTTCAACCAGAAATGCTGTAGTCAGCTCCATTTTTTATCTTTCTTAAAAACATGAAAAAATGGTACCAGCAGGATCCTGTACTGAGGTAGAAACACATCAGGTGTCAGACCAATGTATGGCTTGTATTTCTGCAATATATATTCTATATTAACAAATAGTGAACAAGATAAAAACAATATAAGACAATATGTATGAAGAAAACAGAACAAGCCATTATAAACTGGTAAAAAAACTTCAAAAGATGTAATTAAAGCATACAGACCCAGATTCTTCTGGCTTATATTGATGTAGATCCAGAGTATGGAAAAACAGTGATATTACTTTGGATTTGCTCGTACAGTTTAGAATCTGGCCCGTAAAATTTAACAAGCTGCATTTTGCATCAGATTGCAGTATATATTTCCATAAGTAAGTACTGCATGGTTTACAACTAGTATATATATTGTAAAAAGTGGCACAAATACACTATTTCATGTTTTTACTAGTTGCATTATTATGTTATCCATTGTAACATTAAAGCCACGTAAGTAGCCAGCTTTAAAGTATGCATCTTTTTTAAAGGTCTTTTTTATTTACTTTTATAGCAGAGCTCACTCAAGATACAGCAACATAGTGGGCAAAGGCTGGAGGACCAAACAGTTGGCAAAGGCAGCTCACTTTGGAAGCAATCTAACTTTTATGAATAAAGTTCTGAAACCTCTTAGTCAAAAGAGTAGGCAGTTTTTCTAAATCAAGACAGGTGAAAGGTTTATTTGGTTCAGGCTACCCTAACTTTCTCATCCTCAGGTAGCAATTATATACTGCGAAGTATAATATGCCTCCTGCTGCCTATCTGGGACCTGGGGCAATGAGCTGTGCTCACGCCACTGCTGCACACACACTACCAGGTCACACTCAAGGGCTCCATGTGTAATCCTCAAGACTCTCCATATCTTTGGCCTGAGGTACCTCCCAGAGCGACTTGGCTCTTCCCAGAGCCCCCTCCCAGAACCCCCCTTGGCTGTTGAAGTCAAAGAAAAGAAACAAGAGAAAGAGGATGCAAAGTCATTGATAATACTCTTAATAATAATATAATGTTTTTGCATTAATATAATTACTATTAGCAGCAACATCAATAATCCCATCTATCTTAGAAGAAATAGTATGAAACTCAGACAATTGGGCTACTGTCATTTGACTGTTGTTTCAAGTAGTCTCAGAAGCCAGGATGATGAATACTTAAAAAGACATTAATAGACAAAGAGAATGATTATGCTTATACTTGTATTGTCTTGTATTTGAAACTCTTCAACTATTCTGCAGATTATTACTGTTACTATTACTTAGCTCAATAGTAGAATCTCTAATTTATAGCCTGAGCCACAAAAACGATCATTTTTATAAATAATTTTTAACATTGGCTTTTTTTTTGTATATAAGTATATAATACTTTTGTACTTTGTATCATATATATAAAATATAGTATATAGTTATATACTATATAATACTATAATACTTTTGTATATAAGTATATAAGTATTCTATAAGTATATAAGTATATTGTGTATATAACTATATATATATATATTTGTATATAAGTGAAAAAGAAAGAAATGTGTGCTAATACAGATAATAAGATTCTTCATTCCCTCCTTACACCTCAGTGACTGAGGAAACATCTGCCTTAAATTGTAATTCAAGACACACACCTGAGTTCCAAGCATATATTTTTCTGACAAAGTCTATGTAGAAAAATAATATATTTGATCTTACAAGATAGCGCAAAGATTTCTGAAAATGCCTCGGATGAAGCTCCTAATTTAGACAGCCACATAGGGAATTACAAGCAGTTAAACATGTAAATATTTTCAGTCTATTATTTATTCTTTTTGTCAAAGTTTACAGTATAATCATTAGATTGTTGATACTTTAATTAAGCTAAGGGAAATGTAGCTCCATACATAGTGCATATTTTGGCCTGGTATAGTTTCTCCCAAACACAAACCCAGAAGCAGTGGGTTTGGATATACCATCATCAACTCAGACTTACTATTCAGATTTAAAAAAATCAATACAAATAACTTTGGTGTGAAATATTTTTATACATTTAGCTAGTTAACATGTCTTTCTATTTCAGAGTCATCAAGAATTTTGTTCCAATCACTTTTTGTTTTTTAAGCAGAATTCAGACAAATAGCAGGATATCAAAAAGCCAGGCATGAATGGTGTTAATGGTGAATAACATAAAATCTTGTGATTTTATCATCAGTCCCTTTATATTAAGACATAATTGTTTCTGCTGAAATTGGAATTTGAAGAATTTTTAGTCTTCACAGTTTTAGACAAAAATGTATGTACAGGATTTGGGACTCAGATGGCAGAGAGTAAACAAAATAAGCAAGTAGTATTTAAACAACAACAGCAAAGTTTTTTTCTTTTTTTCCCCTTTTTTTCTTTTTTTTTCTTCATCCAGTCTTTGTGGTCTGAGATTAATTTTTCAATTTTTCATGTTGGCAACAGGGACAAAGTTAAGAAAAATTTTCTAGATAGAAGATGTTAAATTATAATTCTCTTCCTTTTAACCAAATGCTGGTTCAGTGTTGTAATCCTAAAATTACAATTGAGAAAGAGATGAAGAGGCATTATTTTGACCCCAGTGATTCTGGATAAAAATTTACCCATGCTATGGACACATCGCAGGAGGTAGAAAGGAATTCCAGGCTCATATTTCCATTTCAAAAAAGTCATCAAGTGTAGTGTTTTATTTTGAAGCAACAAAACATTTTGTTTAACGGCAAGTTCTTTTTTATTTGTTTTGGTTTGGTTATTCCTTTCATGAAATGGAGCATGATGTTGACACTTCCCAAATTCCTAGCATCTTCTCCAGACCTGGGAGAAATCCTGCAGCAGCAGTGAGACTGTTCCTGGGTTAACATACCCTGTAGATTAAGAGAAAATGATGTCTTTGATAGAGCATCATGCTAGTGAGGAACATTGCTTCCTGACCATTATGAGAGTAGCACTACATTTTCCTGCCTAGACCTCATGGCTTGGATAGAAGTCAGCTTATACTTGAATATATGGACTTTTGGATCTATCATCTCACATGTCTCAACAATGCATGGTATAGGCACATTTTCTGGCTCATCTTTGAAAAATGGCCTCTACACATTTCCATTGTGTCTTCTTTGCAGGAAGTCACTCAGGTGGAGTTAGCGACTGCAGAGCAGTTCATAGATTGTACATCAGTTAGACTGTTCAAAGGCTGTGCCAAAATCTGTGCTCACCTTATCCTGTTGATTTATGTGAAAGCTAAAAACACCCTTGCAGACCTTTCCACAGAATCACAAAATGATTGTGGTTAGAAGGGACCTCTAGAGATCATCTAGTCCAACCTCTCTGCTCAAGCAGGGTGTTCCGGATGGGCTCGGGATTCGGCAATAATCACACCAGAATGAGGTGACTACATCGATCATTTATTCAGGTGAAAGCACATAAAAGCAGCAAAGTATGTATAACTACTCACGAGCTGCTCAGCCCGGTCCAAAGGCAGCCCCCTCAGAAACCTGTTGAAGGCATCTGCTTGGCTAGGCTTGTAGCCAGCTTAACTGCAGACGTCCTCCAAACTAGCTTTGGAGCCCAAACACCCGGAAATGAGGAAGAAGAGGAGGAAGGCAGGACCCTCGAATTGAGGGCTGGGACCTCTGACTGATATGCACGCCTGCGCACCTGCCCACCCAGGGGGGAGAGTTGCACAACTAGAGGCGGAGTTCGTCCGCCCCCTGGCCTGCCTCCTGGGTCGGGCTGACCCTATGTGCCAGGATGCACCAGGCATAAAAGTGGACAGTGCGGAGAGAGCAGGGGGAGGAGAAACTCCAAAATCTGAGGCCTACACTGTTTCCGTGGGCGCCGGTCAGCAACTCTCTCTCTCTGATCTGCCAGCTCGAGAGGATGTTCGGGTCCAGTATCCTGCCAGCAGGTATCACCTTGTGAGTAGTTATCCATATTTTGCTTCTTTTATGTGCTTTCACCTGAATAAATGCTTGATGTAGTCACCTCGTTCTGTGTGATTATTGCCGAATTCCAAGCCCATCCGGAACACTGGGCTACATAAACTGCCTTCATCAGCAGGGCAGAATAGATAGGATTAATGCAGCTTCACTGTTTTCAATGGCAGAGATTGTGCCCAGCTTGCACAGTGTCATGCACTGTGTTCACACGAGTGTGGTCTGCGCATTACCACCTGAGTGGGAGATGTGTGAGCTACAGGCTTGTTGCTGGGCCATGTGCCATGAGCATCATCTTCTCTTCAGAGAAGCCCAGTTTGGTAAGGAGCCTTATCTTTTCATCTCCACATTTACTGGCCTCTGCCTTTCCTCAGAGAGAGAAAACAAGAGCAAGCAGCCTGTTTCTGACAAGCGTTCTATAATAAGAGTTCTTAGTAGTAATATTAAAGCACATTAGCATAGAGGAACATTCATCATATATATATATATATATACATGCAGAGCTTCTAAACGGAAAAATAGATCACTTTTGTCACTTTGCCAAAATTCTCCCAAATGAGTAGGAATCAAGTGTTATGCTTCAGAGGAGACCACTGCGGTATAATTTCGTCTCAGTTTGATCCCTTGCTCTTCTCCTTGTGAGGTGTTTTCATTTTCTGGCTGCAGTGTTAGGGGTCAGAACTAAGGTGGGACTGTGTGGCTTTACCCAAGAGAGGGCAGCTGCCCCATGGGAGCCCCACACAAACTTGTACATTCATAGCCACATGCAGGGGTGTGCAGTCAGAGCTAGGAAACAAAGTGAAGTTTATGCCTTTCCTTGTTCATTGTAGGTGTTGAGGTGATTCAGAATCTGTAAGGATTGTCAGAATTATTTCTCTAAATTCTTTTCAAAAGTAGGAAATTAAACACAATGTAATAAATACTATAGCAGTGAAGTTAGTGCATATGCATATATAGACTATGTATATTTTCAAATAGATGCATTAAATACATAAAAGAAACTGTGGATTGTCACATACAGTTTACAGTTCTTCCAGGTGCTCTGAACTTTTTGTCGTGATTAAAAAAAAAGGGCAAAATCATTATGGTTTTATAATTAAAAATTCCAATTGAATTTTTTTCTATGTCAGCATATTTCTCTATGATTTGTAATCCATAGAACTATCAAATTTTTATTGTTTTAGAGTATAGCATACCAGGAAATACTTTAAGTTAATACTGAAAGATTTTTAGTATTTTAGTATTTTATACTAAAAATAGTGTAGTTTGCTGAAAAGAGAATATATATTTAGAAAGATAGATGAAAGTCTTAGAATGGAAGATTATCTATTTTTTCAAAGAGTGTCAATTTAGTAATTGAATAAAATGTGTGCCAGATAAAGACATTTTTCCCTATAGCAGCCAAGAGAAGAGGAGGAGAAAGAAAGAGAACATTGCTATTGATTGTTGTTTTTGTTAATGCAAAACTCCTATTGACTTCTTGTAAGAGTTTAATACAAATATGATGATATTCAACTAGAGCAATCAAGGCCATAAAGAAGGATGTCCAATCTTCTCACTCCTAGGGGTTACACACCAGCATTTTCTCATGCTTCAGAATCAGAAGACCTCACACCCTAGGGATGTGAGAAACTGTTGAATTACCAGAGTAGTTCTTAAACATAAAGTAACATTAGCTTGTCCTTTGGCTGATGGATTGCCTAAAATTGGGCAATGATGGGTATAGAGACTCCAGCTGACTCACCTCCTGCTCAAATGAATGATGTTTTGGGCTTACCTAGCATTTCCAGCATGATGGGACATGATGCAGACATGCAGAGAAGTGTGTGAATGCCTTTAGAGCCATATACAATGCAGGGCCAAAAGCATCTCCCTCGCTAACAGATCCTTTGAGCTTAACAACTAGTCATGAAGAAATGGCTGTATCAATTGCTCAAGCAATTCCAAATTGAACTTATGCTGTACACATTTTTTCCCCTTCCCACTCTGCAGGCTAAGCCTCTCCAAAGCACGGCAAAGAGCTGTCTTGTTCTTAGTGTGACCTGCTGATCTGTTTAACATCTTGAGAAATTTTGGGGGGAAGGGGTACAGTAAGGTTTCTATCAATCAGAAAATAATCTTTTGTCTTGCATTTTAATCATTGTCAACCTTTATATGGGTTATTTTTTTTTGCCCCAGCTTCCCAAATTCATTTCTTCTTAGCATCATTTTGATGTTAGGTTCTTTTATAAAATGCTATTTATGTACATGGTGCATTAATAGTGTATTAAGAAATTATATTTTTTTTCAAATTACTGTCACTGGAAAGCCTTTTTGTGATGTTCCAGATAAACTTTTGTGCAATTTTCCTTGCACAAAAAGTGCAAGAATTTGGACATTCTGCTAATTTAATAACTGCCATTCCTGATGTACAGACCATGGGGAAACTATTAGAGAATGTAGGGAAGGAGGAAGAACCATTTACTGATAAATTACCAGTAGAAGCAGAGGTTTGCTGAAAATGGTTTTAATGATCAGTTCAGAAACTGACTGTGACTTTTATAGCTTGTTCTGCCAAGTCAAACTGAACTGCTGCTCAGCTTGGCTTTTTATTTGAGATAAATTTATTTCAGACTAAAACTCTGAAAGTTAAAAATAGTAACAATCTTTTTCCATACAGCTATGCTTCCACATCTAATAAATGATACTTAGGACAAATTTTACCCACACATCATTTTCCATCTTAAGAGAACATGGTGGCTGAACCTTATGTTATCATGGGTAGCTAATGTAAGAGATTTACATTTTTCCATATCTAACAAAGTCTGCCATAAGAAATAAACTTATGGAGCAAGAGGGTTTTAAAAATGTGTGTGTAAAAGGCTAAGTCCCCAGAGGAAGGAAAATCAAGGATAAAAAGTAAAAGACTACGGTATGTAAAAGGAGCTGGAAGGAAATATAGACACACACAGTTAGAACGGATTTGGAAATTTTCACTGGAATTGCTGGAAAATATACATAGCTTCTTTGAGAAGATTTAATTTATTAGTAAAAGTCTGGGTAAAATTTCAGGATTTAAGAGAATACCAATAAAGTGAAGATTGACATTAACCAGACCATGCTATAAATACCACACAAAGAGACCAAACAAGCCCACTACTGAGAGAAATGCTTGACATTCTGCTTCACGGCTAGCTGATAACAATAGGAAGAAACCTGTTGTCTCGGTCAAATTAGTCCAGTTAAATAAACTGCTCAGAATGCTCTTGTTTAGGTCTGATAGCAGCTGGTTACTGTGTTTTCTGTTTATATGTTCAGCTGACATAGCTTGGTCTGCTACAGTGCGCCCATAGCGCATACGTTTCAAACTGTGCCCCGCGGTGCACAAATGCCTCCTGCTTTCATTCTGATCAAGTGATAAATATGCTTCAGAATTGTTTGGAGCACATGATTTTTCTACTAGGGGGATGTTTTTAGAAATTTACCTCACTTCTGCACAGGTGAATTGGTTTCTAGCTGTGGAAGCTCGTTCAAAGACAATAGTACCTTCTTAGCAGATAGTTAACCACAAGGATGCCAGTCTTCTCAGCATATGGAGGACAGAGCCGAAAAGGGAGGAAGACT
>NW_010587591.1:65360-85951 GCF_000705375.1 Tinamus guttatus | reverse complement strand
AGTACCTTCGTAGTAAGATAGCAGCTTTATTTTAGGCATTCCAGTATGCTCTACTTTGCATTACTTGAGCTAAGAAATTATTGCAAGTATGTAATGAAAATGATTTTTTAGCGTAAAACAATAGTACAGATATTCTTACAGATTTGTTTTTATCTTGGCAGTTTCTTTGGATTTAAAATATCAATTTATTTTATTTTTACATTCTGCTTTGGACCATAGTGTTTTGATTTTTCATGTTAGGGACTTGCACTTATATAAGTGTATAAAATATATATTGCTTAAAGTATTTTCTTGTAAACTTAAGATACTCTCATATGAACAATAGGGAAAAAAGAATGACTGGCATGCCATATGCAAATGGAACAAGTTTTTTTATACAGATTTTAGCGCACAGAAATTAAAACATATGTTTTATTGTAGGAAAGTTGTACTTTTGTGTTGCTAGAATATTAAGGAGAAGCTTGTAGCTTTGTGAAGTGTCTGAAACAACTTTAAAATGCACAAGAGGTGGTTTCCTGTTTTTTGACCACTGAGTTCCTTTGAAGTCAAAGTTAGATTAAAAATAAACTTTTTTCCCAAATGTTCCCAAAATTAGAACACCGTGAAGTTGTTGTTATTTAAAAGAAACTGGAGGTGTATGTATTTTTTTAAAACTCTTGGTTTTGGTTCATAAGAAAAAAGGCAAAATATATGTAACAGCAATTTTTATCTCATGTCATTTTAACTGCTTATAGTGTGGAAAAATAGGAATCATTACCCTCTGAGAATTTAGAACTCAGAAGAATGAGTTAAGAATGAAAAAATGATTTGTACCTCACCTGTGAATTTATATATAATTCTGAATTGATTATGTGCAACTACCTTTCAGGTTAGATAGTAAAGCTTTAAAGTTTATGCACTAATCCTCTTTTTGACACTATGATATTAAACAGAGGACAGCAACTGAAAGCACCCTGCTTTTTTGTTTGTTTGTTTTAGGTTAAATAAGTTAAATAGACTAATTTATCATATTTCTTAATTAGAAGTAATAATAAAAAAAAAACCTTTAGTCAGGCGCTATCTATTTTATGGTTACCCTGAAAATTACTGAGATTTGCTTCAGAAATGACAGCAAAAGAGAACATAAAATCTTATCACTTTAACTTATTTTTCAATACAGAAAATTAAGAGGTTAAAAGAATAAACTACTCCCATTCCCTGAAGCCATGCTGGCTTTCAGTTGAGAAATATATAGAAGCAAATGCTGGTGTAATGATATTTTGCTGTTTCTAGTGTATTCAAAGGCTTTGCAATCAGTCACTTATATTAGTTTCTCTTATACATATTTTATATATTTTACTTCATAATGTAAAACTATAAACAAACTTAGCTGCAACTCTTCAGGGATGTTGTTTTCCCTCAGAAAAAGATGCGTTTGAAACATGGGCCAGACATATTCTGTGTTGAGATTAGTAAATTTGTTGCAAACATCAACATAATGGGGCACTTCTTCCTCTTGAGGTGCAAATATAGCATGTAATGAGACTTTTAGAACTACAGTTAAAGGAAAATGCACGCCCATGTATATATTGTGCTTATGACATTGAGATCCCAGAGGATTGGGCACCTTCCTCGGTAAAATACAGAGCCTGGAGATGCTTGAAAGAAGAGTTTAAGACTTAGACACTTCTTTTGTTGGACCTGGCACAAATTGTCCTTGAGTGTAAGGAGCTCCTTTTCACAGACCTGCCCTTGTCCTGTTTTTGCAGCACACTAGATATTTATTGCTAGGAGTACATGTAATCAGCATCAGTTGCTAAATATGAATTGACAGCTGAAAGAAATCTACTTTTCCTGACTGGTTAAGCTGAGTGTTAAATGACTATTAGTAGCTGTTTAAAGTCCATGTTGGAATTTAACTTTTTGCATTCCCGTCAGTGTAGTCATCTTTTGCTTCAGCACTAAAATTATTTTCAGAAATCCAATCTAGTGCCTTGGCTGCTTTATCCGGTAGCTCTCACTCCGAGCTGGGCTTGGATTTAAGATCTATTTCAAAATGTGAAGGAAGCACTTTAGCTCTGGATAATGAGATCTGACAGTATCAGCTGCAGGAGGAGATGAAATCACTATCTTCAGAAAATAATATTTTTTCTACATATTCAGGCTAAATGTGTGCACATCCTGGTAGCTGGAACATCTGTTTCTGGCTTGTTGTTCCTCTTGGCTGCTTCTCAATTGGATTTCCTCAAGCAGGTCCAAAGCTTGTCACCTTAGCCAGGGTCTGTTAACTATCACCACTGGCCCCACATTAAGTAGGAGGTTCAGGGCTAAGCTAATAACTCTCCTGCCGCTCTGACTGATCGCAGCGATTCTCCCTGTGGCTACTTATCATGCTGGGCTCCTCTGGGAGGGCATCTTCTTTGTCTGGGCTGCCGAGCGCAATTCTTCCTCTTTTTGCCATTCCCAAGTTCCGGGCCGAGGTGTGGAAAGCGCTGTCGTGTCCGAGGCAGCTGTTTGATCCTGTCGCCCCTTTCCCTCTTTAGTGCCAGTTTGAGTTCCGAGCTACGTTTGGCTTGGCTCTGAGCAAAAGCCAAGGCTCTGATGGGGGTCTGTGGCAGGATGGATCTGTGAGATTCCTGCAGCTCCAGTTGGTGTGAAACTTGTTTTTTCCAAGTTTCCTTGCAGTTCTACTCGGCTGTCATTGGCTTGGGATCAGTTGGAGCCCAAGCACAAAACTCAGGATAAAGAGGGACATGGAAGCACTGCGGTTTTGGGCATGGCTGCTGCTCAATCCTTGCTGGGGCTGCTTCCTTTCTCTTTCTCCTGCCATGAATTGCCATGCCCAAACTGAGGTATCAGATGCCCTTAAAAGACAAGGGTTTAATTTGATCTCCATGTGATAGCACAGTCCTGAGCAGCAAGGCAGAGAGGAGAAGCCGGTGGCAGGAGCTGCTGTCCTAAGGGCACTCTCACCTTGGATGAGTCAATGAGTTCATTTTATAGTTTGGTTCCTCATCTAAGAGCCTATTCTTTTCTTTTTCTTTTTGTGCAGTAGCCTTTTGAATCTCATCCTTCCTAGCCCATTTTCTTTTTTCCATTCTTTATATTAATATTTTTACTCTGTTTTTCATCAACTATCCAATGCACTCTCTCCCCTTTAAATATCCTCTCCTGAATATAGGAGATATGAAAACATGGAATATAAAGGTGTTGTAGAGAGAACCTGATTTTTTTCTCCTTTCTATTCGTCGTCTTTAAATATTTAGAATCTCATATAAAATGTGCATAGGAAATAATCAAATTTTTGCTGTGACTTACTAGAAGTCTGATTTTTCCAGTCAATTAAATTAGGACAATAGTCTACATTATCAGGTCAGTTAAGCATGGACTGATGTGAGATTTATTACTTCATTCAGTCAAATTTGCAGGTGAATTTGGTGAAACTCCCACCCAATGTAATGGTCAAACCTCTGTTTAAGCAGCATGTAGTGTATTCTCTTAACAGGAAGTCCTTCTGTCGAATGAAGTTGAATTAGGTCATTTGAACCCAATAAGATTATGAAGCTGAGAAGTGCATGTTTCTTTTGTATTTTTTTATTTGACCTAATAAATTTAATCGAATGGCTTTTTACTTAAAAGCTAATAAAAGTGAACAAAAAATAGTTTTGATCTTTCTGTGGAGGTTTCTTTTTCAGCAAACAAAACCTTAAAAAAAAAAAATTGCCCAATACATCTCTTAAAAATATGACCATGTAGAGGAAAGAAAAGAGGGGAATAAGGATGAAGAGAAGAAAGACAAAGTTATTAATAGGTCTGTAATGATATGAAGTTTATTCTAGGGATGAGGTAAAACTTAATGGTTCATAAATAGCAAATTCATTATGTTTTTAATACTCAGGTTATATTAACACTATATAACATCTTTATAGTACCATTAGTACCATTTAATCCTAAACTCAATTTGGAAATAAACACTTCCAAATCTTTTTCATGAAACAATTGGCCAGATACATAAATATATATTTAAATAAGTATTATTTGATTAGTGCACAGCTAGTTCAATCATAAACAGACTTATAAATGTTTTATGTCAACTCTTACATGGACTTCTTAAACGTTAACAAATTAATTTATTTTAAAGGCCGTATCAAGGTGAAAACCCCAGGGCCCTGGGCAGCAGGACGATACATCACAGAGCCATTTCTCATTCCGTCACAGTAATGGCAAAGGATATGTAAAGACATAAAACGTGATATGGTTTGTTAAATATTCATTTACAATTTGCATTCATTATTAAATCATGTGTTAGAACTAATCTTTAATCTTAAAAATACATAATATGTCGTAAAGCCTATTTGAAAACATAACAATAAATATTTTATGCTTTTCATGTTGCTGCTTAAAGGTTGAATAGAATACCCCAAAGTGTTAGTCATTAATGCTATTTAATTATTCCAAAGAGTTCTGATATTTATTGATGCTGATTTTGATAAATTTATTTTGGCCCTTGAGTCAATATAAAATAAATACCTGCTTGGGAGGTGGTCTGCTCTATGATTAATGGCAATTTCTCTCCCCACGTACTCCACGGCAACACTGCTGTTCATTGCCTGAAAGCTTTTTGGGGTTATTTGCAGGCCTGCGTTACAGGGTCCCTCAGTTGGCTTGACGATAGGGGCGCTGCATGGTTCCCCTCTGTAATATTCTGTCAGTTGTGACTGCTGGAGATTTTCTTTTAGTGACACAACAGCTTAAGTAGTTAGGATTTTGGTATATCTAAGGAATCTATAGCAAAACAATATAAATATTGGCAGGTTTGCTGACTAGAATGAAACACTTGCAGGATTTCTGTAGGGTTGCCGTTCCATTTGCCTTTTGTGCACTACAAAAGGCCCGTATGAGAGCGCCGAGTGTGACAGAACTGATTTGAATTATAGGAGACCAGGAGCTACTCAACGAACCATGTAAAAACAGTTCATTAAAATGTTTATGTGCTTGGATGGTTAATGCAAAGAAAGCTTTGTTGTACTCTGATAAAACCTTGGTAGCTTCAGGTTGGAATCAGATCACTGCATCTCCAAGAATATTTGGATAAATGCTCAATTGAAAGTAAGAAGCACCAAAAAACCCAAAGACATCAAGAAACAATGTTCTGAAAATCCTTCTTCCAAACTAAACCAGCAATTCAGTATTGAATTTGTGCAAGAACTTCTTTATGTAGTGAAAAATCTCCAGGTAGGCTACTGTCTTCTATTTTTTATTTTTTCCTGGATTATTTGAAACCTGATATTTCAATTAGGTGGAATCCAAATTGTCTGGACGCTTCTTAACTCTGAGACACTGTGAACATGTAGTGTCTTGCAGTGTCTTGTGTCCTATACATGCACTGTATATTTTTGCATTGTATGCAATTCTGGACGCAATTCTTATAGTCACTGTAGTAAAAAATTACAGAGTCAAAGCTCTAACAAGTCTGACCTCAAATCTATTTCCAGTTTAACTGTTGCCTTGTTTGCTGAGCGAGTGTCTGAAAATGGAGAAGATGGTGTGAAATGGTCTCATGTGGTGTGTGGTGCTAGGAATTCCCCAGGAGGTCATGAACAGAGTGTGCAACTGGCCTAGCTGGATGCCACAAGATTAATATCAGCAAAAAAGCTTCGTAAAGTGAGTTTGCCTACTCCTTCTCAGAGATTGTGTTAGAGAAAGCTTTAAAAATAAATAAATAAATAAATTTTCATGCTAGCTTAACAGGAAAGTAGGGAAAAGCCTCTGCAGGGAACATGCTGTTCCAGGGGAGGCTTCAAAGCCAAAAGGTTGCACCGTGCATGAACCTGCAAGGAATAGGTGGATGTGTCTGGGAAACTGTCGTTGCCTAGGAGCTCGGGATGAGCTGCGTGGTTGTTCTGATTAATAAAGTAATAAAATAGAGCTCTATTCCCTAAAAGCAATAGCTTAGCTGAAGAGCAGGGGACCAACTCTTGTTACCCCTGTTTTCCTCAAGATACTGATAAGAGAGGAAAGAGATCTGTTAAAAACAACTGGTTTCCTAATCAGCCACAGCCTCTCTCCATCTTTGTGGAGATTATGGACCATCAATTTCCCCCTAAGATGAAGGGGAGGCAAAGCAATAGTTTAGCATCCTCTGCATTATCTCTTTTTTTATGATTACAAATAGAGCACTTATGTGCACTGACCCATATCTCATACCAGCCATCAGTAGCCAGGTCCAGATTTAGGTTATTGTTTCAGCACTGGATTAGGCTGTAGGTGTGATCAGAACCAAATTTATCTAATATGATCACTTGATTGTGACATTTGTTATTGGCACTTGTGCATATGGACACCTGAATCCATAAATCAAGTGCTCTTGAGCCCCAAACAAACTTCTGTTGGAGTTTTTACTTTGGATCAGCTGAGGAGATGCTATTGGATTTAATTAAGCAGTCTTTTTGCTCACAAGATTAAAAAGAGAAAAGCCAGTTTGCTCCCCATGTGGCTTTCCAAACTCTTTCAGATGTAGCTGCAAGCTTAAATGACCCTCAGTCCTGCAGCATATCAACTTGATGTATATAATTGATTGCTAAACATTTTTTACAGCCTGTTAAAGGGTAATGCTAAAAAAAAAATTATATATAAATGTTGATTAAAGTGCTTTTGTATGGAGGGGTCAGAGACATTAGCAAGTTAAAAAGAAAGTGCGAGCTCTGTTGTGGTACTTCTAACTTGTATGCTTTATTTCCCATAATTGCTACCATATGTCTCCTCGAAGGGTTTTGTCAGGTTTCAAACTGCAAATATTAAATGCATTTAGAATATAGTGCGTTTCACTAAAGACACTATGCAGAATGCTCAGCAATGTAGATTGCTGGTACTATAATAGCAACAATTAAAAAGGGAGAGAAAAAAAAAGAATTTAAGTGACCACAGTAGCTTGTAATTGTGTGGTAAGATGGGGGAAAAAATCAAGGTGTAAAACCTCAGAGTAACAGTGAACCTGAAATGGATTAAGACAGACATTCAAATGATAATTGCCGGTTATTTTGTTTTTGTTATAATTTGCGGTGTTTTTTTTTAATAACTGACATAAGGCATAATGTGTTTGCCAGGGCTGTGCGATAGCCAGCCAACAAATGGAAGCTGTCACAAAGTGTTTGCAGCTCTCCTTAGCGAGGAAGGCGCCGTTACCGGCACACGCTGGAAAACGCTCGCTCTGTGCATCCGTGAGACCTGTTCCTTAATAATATAAGGACTGGTATCTGCAGCAGAACAAGGTGTTTATCCATTTGTTTAAATAAAATAGAAAGCCCTTGTTTGGAAAACAACACTTAAAGGGCTTAATTATTATGAATTTTTAATACCAATAGGCTGTACTGGATTTTTTTAAATCATTAGCACTGATAAAGAAAATGTGTTAGCAATGATAAATTGCTGGAGATGCCACATCAAAATAGCTATGTATGAGATTTACAGAGCGAGGAGAATACTTTGGACATTGCTTTTTCTCGGATTAAACCAGCTAATGCTAGTTACAGAAAGCATTCACTATGAAGTGTACATAAAGCCATCTGAAAGTGAATATAAGTTAAGAGCTTTGTATATATTGTTGAATATCCATCATATAGTAACGAGATTTAGTCTGTACCAATCTAAGCAGGATTTGAAAGTCATTTGGGGGTGAAAAGTTCAACATTTCATGTACAGAACTCCTGAAATGTCCGGTTCCTTTACAAGGAGATTGATTTCTAAATAGCCTAAACGCAGATGCGCTATTTCTCAAATCTAATGCCATAGGTTTAAATAATGTTAATTTTAATTATCTGGAAAGTACTAGTTCAATTTTTCTTTGAAACGTCATGTTTATGAAAATATCTATTTTATATTTGCATGAATGCTATTAGAAGCTGGCTTAGAATATTTGGCTGGATGATGAATTCTAGCAGGTGGCTGGCCATTTTTTTAAAAGTTTTAAAGTTATTTTAATTGGTAGCATCATCTGCCAAAGATGTGTGCCAATATACAACCTCTAAGAGTGAGCTGCTAAACAGAAGTGATTAATATAAAAACATTCCACAGGGTGCTGGAATTCACTTCTGAGATTCTAAGTAATTCTATTTTTCTTAGAACCTAAAACTGTAATTACCACCATAATGTTATTCCACTTTCTTTCCCTCTCTATATGCAAGTAGGATCAGTAGCGTTAATGTGGTACGGATTTTTTTTTTAATAAAGATAAAACCGATGTAGTTAAAAATAAACCAATCACTATAAGGAGGCTGTTTATAAATGTTCTATGCATGCCACAACTGTACAGATGTGCAGAACAATACAATTTAGTTAAAATGAGTTCATAATATAAAATAAAGGTTTCTAGTAATAAATCTTATTGTAGTGGTAAAATAGCAGACAGCGACAGCAGGAAACAACAGATTCTCTTTCTTAATCTGAGAAGGCATGGTGTTGTGGGGGTGTTTTGCTTGTTTATTTTTTGAGTTTTGCAGAAAACTATCCAGTAGGCTGTGTTTTTCTTCTGTTCCTGGATGGTATCATGCTTCTTGTTTGTATGAAATTAGCCATGTATCTATTTCTTTTATCTGACCCCTTCCCTACCCCACCCCGTCCAAAAGAAAAAAAAGGGGGGAAGTTGGGCAAAATATTTCTGGAATAAGTTTCATTTAAGGCAACACAACAACACCAAAGTTAGAAACATGTTTGTGTCTTTTTTCCCTGACTAGCCCATGTCTATTCTCTATGAAATTGATGTCAAAAAAGTATTATATATTTTCAGTGGGAAATAGAAGGCTGCCCTCTACTATCCTTGTCAGGACGTCGTATCCCTTTAATCATACTTTTCATTTCAGTACATTGAAATTTCCGTTACCAAGGACAACATCATAAATAAAAGTGTTTGTGAAATTTTTACCTGCAGCTTCCTAACTTTGTGCATTAAGCATGAGACTAGCAGAGAGGTGGTCAAATGTGAAAATTTATAATCATTTATTACATACGGCTGAAGCGAGAAGGGAATAAAAGCGTGAAGGCATACATCTATAAACTGGAGCAGAAAAGCTTAAATGAAAAGTAAAGTGAATTTCTGTGTCTTGTCATAAAGTAATGAGAAGCTAGAGCTTTATTCATAGCAACCCAAGATGCATTTACTCTCAATCTAGCTTTAGCAGTAAATGCTTCCCTGATGTATTGCTTTGGACTTACAAAGAAATATTTGTGCTCTACATAATAGTATAGTTAGGAGAATTACTGCATGGCTGAGGAGATTCTATAAAGGTTTATAGCTGGTGGTGTTACTGTAATTTAATCACAATGTAGCTAATGTAGTACTTTAATATCACAGGTTACTTTTTTTATTTACCATTTATTAGTAGTTGACAGTCAATCATCACCGCGTCATAAACAAATGGCACCGAATTCTGCAGGAAGCCTAGAAGTTCTCGGAGAGATGGTCTGTAGGTCTCCTGCATGGGATCCCTAACGAGGTAACCACCAAATTAGGGCTTAGCGGGGCGATCCCACACGCGGAGGACGCGGCTGCGTGTGGGGAACGCAGTTAGCGCGGCCCGAGGAGCCGCTCGTGGGCCCGTTACGAACGGGGCCCCGAGAATCCATCCAGGGCTCTTGAGGCATTGAAATCTCAATGTATGTCTTGTGGTAAGAATGATTTAAACTGATTCCCTCCTATTGTGTTATTTTATTTAAAATCCTTCAGAAGGTGCTTTTCTGAGAGGCATTTTGGGACCAGCTTCACCCAGGTTTGTGTTTATGATCAGTTTTTAGAAGAGAATCACAGCATCTCATTCGAAAACGCTTGCAAAATGAGAAGCTGGCTGGAGTGCTAGAAGATTTGACTCTTTGGATTGAAATCTCTTTGTCTTCCCCAGACCCCAGCTGTAAATTCCATCCCTACAAGACATTGTGGTCTCTTAATTCCAAACCACCTTTTGCTTGTTTTTCAGTCTGCTGGCTGTGGGGGAGTGACCAGCAAGCAGCTCCCTCCTGCCATGTGGACTCACATGCCCCAGCAGTGGTGTAAGCCCCACCGAGCTGCTATTTACGCACCGATCAGGCGCGTGTCCTGGGGACACTGCCAAGAAAGGGGCTCACAACTGTCCCTTGCAAGGCCTGCCGACAGCTTTAGCTAGGCTCACTGTGGCCTGGCTTATGGCCGTGACAATAGGTCTCTAAATTAACATGTTATCCTGTCCAGGATGGGAAAAAAAAAAAAAAAAACTAGAAGAAAAAAATGTTTGGAGAATACGTGTGTGCATTTGTGTGTATGTTCATCAACATACCCCCGTAAACTGCTTCCCTATCATATCCAGAGTACAAAACCTCCACTTCCCATCAGTATTCTTTAGTCTGTTGGTTCTCCAGACTAACTGGCTTGTTCTAACCATTAAATCAGGTTTGACTCAAAAGGAGTGCTGTTGATCTGATCTTTTTTTTAATCATCTAACTACGAAATAGAAACTGTTTCTATCTGAAGACTCTGTGAAGACAGGCTACTGGACCCCTAACAATAGAATTATTGGTAATATGTAAATATGTAAAACCTCTTGCAAAAGGAGGATGCTAGTAGAAATCAATGTTCATGTCTGTCTCTGTTAGCTTCCTTTCTGCTTTTGCACAGCACTCTGTGTACAAGTACTCTGTGCTTCCTTGAACGGTCAGCAAGGATCCGTTTAGATCTTGTTACACAGAGCAGAATTTGTTTGCGGACAGTGTCTGATATTCTAGTTGTCATTGTACCTTCTAAGGGCATTTTCTTCTGGCCAGGTTAACAACGTATTGAATTGCAAGCACACACAAATTTGGGAAAGAAGGATTTAGTGCCACACGCGTTGAATTAATACCGCCTAGTTCAGCTGCTCCACTCATAGTCTGTGCTGCGTCTCGGAAGAAGCTGTTTCTGTTCACCGGTATCTTCCAAGAGCCCTTTTTCCGGCTGGCTTTGGGACTAAGTTTCTGGCACTTGGCCCAAACAGCTGATGATGGGTAAGAATAACTGCAAGACTTGCTACAAGGGAAAGTGAGATGTTCTGTTGGAATTTAACTGGCTGCTCTTCATACAATATGGATTTTGAGATCTTTGCCCGTTTGCAAACTGATGCAGACAGACCTTTCTTTTTCTTTCACCCTTTTGAATTACCTGAGCTGCTTGAGGAGTTTAGTCCTAGGCTGAAATGTAAACTCAGTTCAGCCGGAACCATGCATGAGCTCGTGTCAGATTTTCAGGCTGCTTTTTCTCAGAAAGAATCTTGAAAATGTCAGTTGCTTTAATTGTAAATAGTTTAACAAGGTCATCGTCTTGAAATCCATCATTTAAAAATATGTTTAGGAGGGTTTAAAAACTACAACAAGCAATCTGATTTTTCTTTTCTACAAAAATGCTTTTGGTCTTTTTGTCATGAAAACTGAGAACAAATGCATTTTGGGTCAACTCTAAAGGATTATTTTCAGTGGCTATTTTCAGCCAGTAATTGGAAAAAAATCAATTATTTTTTTCAGACCTACAGTAAAATGGCCTTTTTTTGTAATCAAGTGCTGCATGTTCTTTATTATCGACTCGAGATACTGTTTTCTACTTTGTGTTTCTCCAATATTTCCTAATGCTCAACCGAGCAGCTCCCTGTATATAATATGTAGGAAAGAGCACAAATAGCCCTCTAAATTATTTAAGCACAGGGGTTGGTACCCTAACTGCAACAACGCCAGACTGAAGGCAACATTTCAGATGCATGTTTGGAACCCAACACACAGTATAACTCGAAATAGTGGAGAACCTGATTGTGCCTGAGCAATCCAAACCCATCTTGGCTTTCACTACCATGTGGAAGTGCTGGCTCACGGAAGGATTCAAACTGTAAACTGAACATATTTGCTATGGAACAATCAGGAAAATATAAGCAGGACCTTTGGAAACTATTTTCACATTAACATTTTTAGACTTGGAATAAACTTCTAAAAATTTATCTCTCAAAGCAAGGTAGTGTGCATTTTACACTTGGCATAAAAGCTGGAAATATCTGGCTTGCTTCCTTTTATCTTTGTGAATGATTATTGCTTTGAAAATATAAATTTAAGATATGAAATTATTTTTGCATATTTTTATTATGAAAACCAAGTGCGATGCTTTGAAAAAAAGGATTAGAAAGCAGAAAACCCTCTCTTTGGAGAAAGTTGCTCGTCCTGAAAAGAGTTTCAGATCTGTATCCGTATTATCAGTAAGTTAATGTATGGCTTTGAATCAAACTGTATTGTTATAGGCCCAGCAGGGCTGTTCCCAGGTAGGCCGAGGTGTTTGGAGTCTGCCTCACCTGGGACACGCTGTGACACCGGAGCAGCTGAGAGCTCCGATAGCCGCTGGGCCTGGACCTGAACGCTCTCAGAAACTCGGGCCTGACAAAAGCACGTGGTGTCTGCTAAACGGTAACGTTCAAATAATTTCTGATGGTCATAGTATTCTCTGTTGAAAAAATCTTTTTTCAATTAATATTTACAATAGTTGTTATTATTGTCCTGTTGCAAACAGAAGGACATCCTGCTAACCTGAAAGGCCCCAGGCACAGGGGTCTCCCCCTGACACCAGCAGGTTGCTGTTACTCCTCCTCAAAGGCTGCACTACTTGGTTTAGACAGACCCTCGGGCTAGAGGGCTCTTGGGGCTATCGTGTCTTCGGGTATTTTCCTGCTTGTTCAAGCAGGATTTTGTAGCAATAGCTGTACTGGTGTACGCAGAAGCCTTCCCCTTACTCAGGCAAAACTCCCATTGAAGCCAAGGGGGCTCCAGCCAAGGCAGAAAGGCAGCTGCAGGGCCCTAGAGTGGTATGAAAAGACGTGCTCAGAACAAGGCTCTGCTGCTCTCAGGGAGTCTCCACATCAGTGCAAACAGGGTTGATCTGATGGGTGAGAACGGGGAAGAGGATATAGCAAAGCTGCTGAATCAAATAATGAGGTGAGGAGTTCTTTGGGAAATAGCGTCTATCATGAATCCATCTGGCTGGAGAGAATGTCCACGGAAAGCTTTTATGAGCCCCTTTTGGGGGCTAATGAAACCTAGGAAGGATAATGCTCTATTCTGTCCAAAATTATAGCTAAAAAGAATTCCAACATCCAGTTAAAAATCACAAGTACACGCTACTGTTCAGGTTTTGCTATAGTAAACTAAAAATGTTAAACGTAGTGCAAGGAGCTGTTCTAAATGTTTTCAAATCTATGGAAAAAAAATCTCTATTGATCTGAATGGTCTATGGGTCAAGCCCATGGATTTTTCAACCACTGGTTGTAGGTTTATGGGTTTATTTCAAACAGGTCATGAAAAGAAGTTTAGAAAAACAGATACTGTATTCACTATAGCTCATGGAAGTTTTTCTTGGGTCTTACATGTCACTTTTTGTTGTATAATAATATAGAGCCTAAAGGAGGACGTTACGCAGTGGTTTCCAGCAGGGGTTATAACCTCAGGATTTTTATGCAGGACTTGTATTTGGGTATAAAATGGAGGAATGCTTGCAAATATAACCTATAATGTAAATGACAGTAGCCCCGGGATTACATTTTGACTGTATTCTAGTTTTCTTAGTGCTAAATGTGTACTTCAGTAATTCTAAGTGCTTCCTTTCTCAAAAGTCAGATTCTTCTCCCTGCTACTCACATCTGACAATATTTTAATGTCTGTGCATGGTGTAGATTAAATGAATTAACTGTGCCATGAGGTTCTAGTAAACATAAGGATTACGGAGTTTAGCTCTGTGGAGTGAATCAACATTTATATCTTGACAATTATGTTGCACTCTTATTTATGTGTGCGTTAACCAGTTTCTGGTGGAGCAGCCTCTAGAAAAAGTCATGTAAAAACCTAAATACGAAAGGTTCTGAGAGATGTTACTGTATTAAAATGCATAAATTCATTCTTTTGGTGAAATATAATGCATTTCCCTCTCTTTTCCTTAGCACAGTCCAAGTAGTTGGAGAAATTTTACAAACTCAAAAGGCATAGTTTAAAAACAGAAAGAAGTCATCTATGAGCTGACAACAAACATGAGCAATAGGCAGCACTTGGAAGAAGTTATAGGCTGGTAAAAGCAAGCAGGTAGAATGAAAATTGCACTTCATCCTCAACAGACAGTATTGTAAATACAATGTTATAAAAAGCCATTTTTTGTACAATAGTGGAATTGAGCAGAGAAAGACCAAAACCTGAGAACACTGTATCCATTCTCTGTGTGAATCTGTGTGTCCTTGTAAAAATGAAGCTGCAAAGCTGGGCAGGAGTGTCTGTGTCCTCTGTTTCCCTGTGGCTGTAGCTGTATTAAACTTACAGGATGATGCTATTTTATAACTAATTTGATTTAGAATGCGGCCTCCTTTCTTGGCAGTATGCTAGGATAGAATATCTTGATTTGTAAGGTGTAATTCTGAGAAGAAAAGCAATTCCAACGCTGCTTGCTTGCAACGCTACCTTGTTGAAGGCTGTGCGGCTGAGTTACTCTGATGCTAGATATTCTATTCTAGATATTAACAGAGACACAGATGTAGGAATATATGCAGGTATAGATATTTATGGATATGGATGTATATGTGTAATTGGAAACTTCTCACGTGGCTCCCTAGCAGTGTGTGTTTCTGCAAGGGACGGGTGCTGCAGCATCCCGTGCCACTGACTCTGCTGTCACCCAGTTCTGAGAACATGATGGTAGATGATTCATTTAGCTGAAATCAGGGAACTTTTCAACTGCTGTTGGGAGCCAGAGTAAAACCCTCCCGACCTCTACCCACCTGCATTTCATCTCGTATGAAGGGACTCATCTTTCTAATGTGGTGCTGAAGTAAGGTAGCATCATCTGGAATTAAACCCCATGCCTAAACCAGTGAATCCTTGACAAAGTAGATAGTTCATTTGCTCCTGGTACTTTGCTAAAAGGACTTTTTATTATCAGTTTTTCTGGTGGTTCTCAGTTTTCGTAGCATTACAAGATTTTTTTTTCTTTTCATTTCTTTTAATCTTACACAAGGGAAATGTGAATCATCGTGTTGGTTCGTAGCATTACAAGATTTTTTTTTCTTTTCTTTTTATTTCTTTTAATCTTACACGAGGGAAATGTGAATCATTGTGTTGGTTCATCATGTTTGCCAAGACTGCAATTACGGATTTAAGTGATAGCTACCACAGTTAAATGAGCAACCTAGGGACAATGATTTGGAAACTTTGAAACAGCATTGTTTCAAATGACAGACTTTTAAATGTTGAAATAAGGACTTTTAGCAAACTAAAGGAACTTCTAAATCTACTGCAGAAAAAGGCCTGTAATTTTGGAAATAGTTATTCTTTGCTTTAACCCTGATGTTGTATAGACACAGGTTTCCTGAGGCTTATAGATTCTAGCTCTGGTTTGGATTTAAATCAACCAAACAAAACGCTCTAATCTATTCTTGCCAAGGCAATGTTTAATTATTTTAGGATTACAGGGAGATCGCTTGTGTGAGTAAAGTCAGCACTATTTGTAGTCTGCCGTTACGATTGCCACAGTACAGTCACTTCTTATTTATAAAAGAAATAGGCACAATTACTTCAGTATATCTGCAAGTGATCTACTGTCTTTTTTTTCTCCTTCTCATATAGCAGAAAATTTCCTTCAACGAAAAGTTCATTTCTAAAAAGAAAAATTGTATTACTTTAAAATATTATTACTTTAAACTCCTTGTATTATGTATTAATTTACTAAAATATAGCTTATGAAATTTAATTTTCTTATATAGTTATATAAATACGAATACAAAGACATATGAATGTGTGTATTAAATGTGTATTTTAATAATATGGCTTTAACTGACTCACTGAAATATTCCAGTATGGATTTTAGTGCCTGATAATTAACAGTTACAATTGTTAATTGTTACACTTTCTAATTATATCAAACAACAACAACAAAAAACCCAAAAATTACAGGAGAAAGATGAAGCAATTCCATTCAGTGAGTAGTTAAGCAATTCCATGTGATCAGGTATGTTGAAAAAGAAAGTGCTGAAACGGAAAATATTAAAAGTATCAATGTAACACAATCATTATAATGTAACAATGTAACTGCAATCATTATAATGCTGTTATTTAATGTTAGAGGAATGCTTCTTAAAAGGCAGCTTTTAGGAAATGTTGAACAGTACCAGATAAGAGAAATGCTAAAATCAGTGAAAGAAACTTCTGATAGAAGAACTGCAATGCAGGCTCCAGCTACCCCAAAGCAGAATGAACTTCCGATAAGTGTGTCAACTTGCCGTGGTACCACCCAAACGGGAAGAGATCCTAACAAACTGTTAAAGACTGCTCATGGAGTGATTTATTCAAGATAGCAAGGATAATTCTGTTAAGAACTGCCTGTTTAAAAGCTGGGCTACCCGTTTACACCCAGCAGCAAGTTAAACTAGAAGAACGGTGATTAATCAGGCTGCAAGTTCTGCTGCTCCGTGCCCCAAAAGCAGCATTCTGGTGATGGGAAGGATTGCAAACCCCAGCAGCGTCTCACTGCTCTGTGGGACTTCGGGAAAGTTGTTTGCCCACTTGTGTTTTCATGTCCCCGTTCAAGAATTTAACCTTATCAAGACATGGACTCTTTCATTTTGTGTTTTTGAACTGCTTGGCATAATGGGGGTTACAAATCCTCTGGGTGTTCATACATGCTATTGTAACACTCAAATATATAAACATGCCTTCCGTGCTTCTTAATGACAGTGAAGGAAGTTTTTATGTCTTTTTTATTATTATTATTTTATTTTATTTTATTAATCTTGACTGCTAAATAAACAGTTATGGACAAAATTCCTTCATTTCTAGAACCAAGGAGCATCTGATCAGTGCGAGCAACTGCAGCCACCCCCCGAGCTGAGCTGTTCTGTGGGTGCAACCACCGCTGACCGGAGGAACAGAGCTCTTAGAGAGCAGCTAAAGAGCTAAGGAAGCTGCGTAATCAGTTAGGTAAGACGCAGTATTTATAACACTTCCTCCCACCTAAGGTTTGTCTCTCTTTCACCTCACACTGACCACAAACCAGCCTGTGTAGGCACTTGCCGATGACAAAGTTGTGTGGAAAATTATTTCTTGTTTTCAGTTGTGGGTGCCAAGACCTTGTAAGTCATTGCAAGCGCTATGTAATATCCTTGCTGCGGACTGATTGGATTAGCATAATTTATTGCTGTTAAAACAACAAAAATAAACCCCCAAAGTCGACGTGAAAAAAATCCGACAAGTGTTGTCACTTCATAGATCTCATAGTAAAATATTTAAATGACCTGATGTCAAGCTCAAGGAAAGCAAAACCATTATTTGTGTGTTCCTAAAAAAAGAAGTTTCTATCCCATGTGATAGAAAGTTTAAACATGTATATTTTTTTAATATTAAAACCTTGGTAAATTATGTTGTTTGGATTGACAGCTTTGGCTAGATTTCTCGTTCAAGGGAGCACCTGAATAACGAGCAGCGTGTGATTCCACTTATTTTTCTGGAAGGAGCGTGAAAAATGAATGACCTTTTCTGAAGTCACTAGTAGCTGAATATTCTCTGCCTCCTGCTATAGCAGCTACTCATTCTGTCCTCTTGCCTGGGAGGGAAAGAATCCCTAAAACCCTAGGGGCTTAAAAGAGCTAGGAGGAGATAAAGGTATGTATTCTGTGCTGGCAGGCCCCCAACACATTCATAAATAAGAATACTTAATTTAGGTATTTTTACATTATTTACATTTGTACAGTTAATAGCTGTCACTGACAGGTTTCAATACAGGCAACGAATCTTTAAATCTTTGTCCCAAGGGATATACTAATTTTGTTTTTGTTTTTGAAGCACAGTCAGTTACGAAATGTAACTGTGGTGGTTCTTTACCTTGCTCTCAACGGAATTATTTTCACTCATCAGGGTCAGTTTCATACATTCAGTGATTTTTAATACATGCTCGTCTTATTTCTCTAGTATTCAGTATTTCAGTATTCATTATTTTTTTTTTGCTGAAATTAATTTTATTTCAGTATAATTGTGAGAAAGCTTTCCAACTTCTTTTCTAGTCTAAGTGCATACTGGAGACAGCACCATGAAAATGATGAGAATGGTTCTCGAGTGTGGTATTTAAAGGGAAAATTGGGATTTGATTCTACAAATAACTACGCATGCAAGGAATTAACTTGTCTGAGTTGCTGAGTTTTCATATTCTAGCTGTCCTCTTTACAAATAAGCCTGATATGAGTTGTATATTTTATATGAACTATATAAAACGCAATCAAAAACATAGGTGTCTGTTCTTGGAATTTATTTTTAATTCTTGTTGAGAACCTTGCTGTACTTTGTTTAAATAACTAAAAAGATGTGCTGGATTTCTGTTTTAAAACAAAATGTAAATTGAGCAAAAACACTTTTTTTTTTTTTTCCTCCCAAGAATTTTGGATAATCTAAGGAAATGAATCTTATTGTTCCCTGCCTATTAAAATAATAGTAACAAGCAATTCCAGAATTAACATAGCTGCCTTCAAATAACTTGCATGTTGGATTGAAAAGCTGCAGTTGCTTTGCTAATCTAACTTATGTTCCTTTTTAGAAGAAAAAAAAAAAAGCTTTTGTCTCAAAGTGCATTTTTTGATATGGCAAGTGTGGCCATTCAAATATTAATATTACAAGGCAACCTAGTTTCTGCAAGACTCTGCAGATGCGTTTTAAAAATGTTTAAAAATACCAAGTGGATCTGAGTTAGAAATTTTTCTTAGTAAACTTCATCACTCTTACATTTCACTTCAAATAGGTGTTCTGTTCTTTTCAGTAGTAGGCAGGTTGTTATAGAATCCTGCCTGCAATTCGCAAGAACCAGTAAAATGATACACTGCTAACTGAGGACCTAGAAATCAATATTTGGGTTGTGGTTAAACAAAACAAAACAAAAAAAAAACAAGTTCAGAGAAACTGAAGCCAGTGTGTTAATCATTTTTAGCTTGTTCTGTCTAATTCCAGTCCATTTTGCAGAAAGCTATTAAAAGGTCATTGATAAACCACATATGCTATTTGGTTACTTGCATTATCTCTTTCTTCCTGTTCTCATACTTTTTCACTCTCTTGATATTTAAATTTTTAAAAGCATTAACTGGGGTATATACTTGTATGAATGCAAGAATATATGTTTCTGGTAAATGATTGCTTGTCTTTTTCTTTATTCTGGTTTAAAAAAGATCAGAAAGATTTGTTCCTTCATAGCTTGCTGTAGCATCTTTGTATTTTTATTTATTTATTTATTTATGCTGATTTTTTTTCAGAAGACCATTGAAACATACAATTACTTTTTTTCTAATTAGTGTTTTGCTGCGGAGGCTTTCATTGCCTAACAGTTGAATAGCACGGACGCCGTAGGTGATGCACTCCCACGTTATCAAATAAATGCTCAAGGTACAGCGTATAATGTTGAAAAATAGAAAAATAAATTGACCTTGATGAAGTGTGTCTTCTTTTGTCTGTTCCCAGGAAAGTTTATTTCAGGTATTTCTACTGCTGAAATGATTAGAGTTAACAGCTTTTTCCCTCCATTTTATTTTACAGGGTCTCTTCATCTTCCTGATATATGGGGTGTACAACACAGAGGTAAGTCTGCTTGGAGTATCTCAAGGCTGACAGAGTGAATGAGAGAAATGACAGGTTTCTTATCTTGATAACTGAGGGACAAAGTTGGCTTTCCATATGAGTGTCCTACTGCCCTTCATGCTTGGGCTAGCTTATATGCATCCCGGCTTACCATTAAACACAGACACCCTGAATAAAGGGACAGACTCATTTCTCATAGGCACTGACTAATATTTTACTGCTGCTTTAAGTTTTTTGAATTCCTACTCTTTCTTTTAACACTTAGCTAAACCTGACAGTTCTAAACTTGCCTAATGCAGATTGTTTGAAAATGAACTCGTAGTTTGCATGCCGCTTGAGAAGACAGTATTTCAGGTATTTAAAAAAGAAACCCTAGTTCTACTTAATAGATTTTAAATTGCGTTGGGTGTGAAAAAGTCATATTCCATTTTACTTCATAAGCATTTTTAAGAGTTAGGAAGTCTTGCACCAGATTTTTAACGGTTACAAACAGGCCTGTGGAAATTACTTGACATTTTTAAGTTGAACGGTCGTAGAGGGAAATATATTTGAGGAGCAAAGCATGACAATTTTTCCAACCCCTGCCCTTGCTTTTGTAATCTCAATGATTAAAAACTAGCTGTAACGTGTCCTGTTCATTCCAAGCTTCATTAGTACCTCTGAAGCTTAGGTTTTAATGTACTTAAGATTTTGTTACTGTGTTCCTAACAGAAATATAAAAGGTTTTCGAAATCTATGGGTAGAACTTTATTCAGACGTTTGCTGGGGGGCCACGGCTGCATTGACCAAGATGGTGAGAAATGTTGCTTTTTTTATTAATTGACCCAAACCCAAGACCGTATTTTGAAACACTAGATTTTCAGGTAATCTCTAGGATGTTTTCATGGTAAGGACAGGACTGGACAAATATCTATACTATGAGGTGAAATATTTTTGTATGGATATGTAGATGGGCATTTCTCTCCGTTAATTATTTTTGGGCAGGAGGAGCCATT
>NW_010587591.1:12523-64494 GCF_000705375.1 Tinamus guttatus | reverse complement strand
GCAGGGCCGAGGGCACCGCGGAGCCCAAGCACGATGCCCCGGCCAAGAAGGCGAAGAGGCCAAAGCCAGAAACTCAGGGAATCAAAGCCAAGCGGAAGCCCGGCGCTTCGTCCAAGCCGCCCGCCGCCGGGGAGGCCGAGGGCGCCGCGGGGTCCCCCAGCCAGAAGCCGCACGTGTGCGAGCACTGCAGCGCGGCGTTCCGGAGCTCCTACCACCTGCGCCGGCACGTGCTCATCCACACGGGCGAGAGGCCTTTCCAGTGCAGCCAGTGCAGCATGGGCTTCATCCAGAAGTACCTGCTGCAGAGGCACGAGAAGATCCACAGCAGGGAAAAGCCCTTTGGGTGCGACCAGTGCAGCATGAAGTTCATCCAGAAGTACCACATGGAGAGACACAAGAGGACGCATAGCGGAGAAAAGCCATACAAATGCGACACTTGTCAGCAGTATTTTTCGAGGACTGATAGGCTCTTGAAGCACAGAAGAACGTGTGGTGAAGCCATAGGCAAGGCAGGTGCCGGAGGGGAAGCTGGAGCCTCAAACCACAGCATGGGTAGCCTGGCTGCATTGTCTCAGGGAAATACGAGTTCCTCAAGGAGAAAAAGCAAAACAAAAAGTGTATCTGCTGAAAGCAAAGGAAGCAAGTGTAGTAGTAAGGTATCGGAGCCCCCAGCTACAAGTAATGTGGCCATGCCAAATTATGCAGTTGATATTCCTATTGTGTCTTCCAGCAGCGGTCTCGTTGGCACGGGCATAGAAGAGCTTCAGAAAAAGGTGCCAAAGCTGGTCTTTAAAAAAGGAAGCCGAAAACACGCAGACAAAAACTACCTTAATTTTGTATCACCACTGCCAGATATTCTGGGGCAAAAACCGTTGTCCGGGAAGCAGAGTGGCTCTCTAGGCCTAGGGACCAATACCGGTGTGGAAAGTATTGGCCTTCTCCAAAGTACAGGTGGGAAACCAGGTCAGATCAGTAGCAATTACGATGATGCCATGCAGTTTTCCAAGAAAAGAAGATACTTGCAAACTGCGAGCGGTAACAGTGCCTTTTCACTTAATGTTGGACACATGACCTCCCAGCAGTCCGTCATCCAGTCTGCAGGTGTTAGTGTTATGGATAACGAAGCTCCGTTATCCCTCATTGATTCAGCATCTTTAAATACCGAAATCAAGTCTTGCCATGACAAGTCTGGTATTCCTGATGAAGTCTTGCAGAGCCTTTTGGACCAGTACTCTCACAAATCAGAAGGCCAGAAGGAAGACCCTTTCAGCATAACTGAGCAACGTGTGGACTTGCACACCTCAGGAGAACATTCAGACATGGTTCAGGAAGAAAACCTGAGCCCCAACTCGCAAACAGTTTCAAATGATAAGGCAAGCATGTTACAAGAATACTCCAAATACCTCCAACAAGCTTTTGAAAGAACAACCAATAGCACTGGTTTTGCTTTTGGACCCAGTTTCCAGTTTGTTAGCTTGTCCTCAACCCTCCATAACCACACTCTGTTTCAAGACAAACAGATATACACTACATCTCCACTCGAGTGTGGCTTCAGCCAGTCCGTTACCTCAGTGTTGCCAACTGCATTGCCAAAACCTCCATTTGGGATGTTGCTTGGGTCTCAGCCAGGCTTTTATTTATCTGCTTTGGAGGCTACGCATCAGCAGTTGACTCCTTCTCAAGAGCTAGATGATCTCATTGATCCGCAGAAAAACTTGGAGACTTCATCCAGCTACCAGTCTACATCTCAGAAACTGACTGGCCAGAAGGAGCAGAAAAACTTAGAGTCCTCAACGAGCTTTCAGATTCCGTCTCAGGACTTAGCTAGCCAGATTGATCCTCAGAAGGACATCGAGCCTAGAGGAACCTACCAGATCGAGAACTTTGCACAGGCGTTTGGTTCTCAGTTCAAGTCGGGCAGCAGGGTGCCAATGACTTTTATCACTAACTCTAATGGAGAAGTGGACCATAGAGTAAGGACTTCAGTGTCAGATTTCTCAGGGTATACAAATATGATGTCTGATGTAAGTGAGCCATGTAGTACACGAGTAAAAACCCCAACCAGCCAGAGTTACAGGTAAGGTCCCAACTGTGACTGGACTGTGGGGTCTTTTTTTAATGTAATTTTGTTTTACTTTGACAACACTGCCATTGGAATGTTTCTACACGGTCCTATCGAGAATAATGTAACATGCCCTTTCAATGCAACTTTTCATATTTAGTTTATTTTGTTAGTGTGATTTTTTAGATCTGTTTATTATGGTTTTTAATCAAAAATCAATAGAATAAAATAGTTTTTTTGTTCAAGTGACTTTGTTTAGCAATCAAATTTACATATAGAGATTGTCAGGGAATAGCCCAAATGTTTAAAATGCAAAAAAAAAAAAAAAAAAAAATTAACTTTGTTCCTAGGATTAAGGTTTATTCTAATTGCTTTACTCTCAGGAAAGTGTAATGAAACATGGGATTTCTATGCACCACTAGTGTATTGGAACTTCCAATCTACAGATAGTGACAAATATATTTCAGCTTTTTTGAGGAAGGGATCTATGACATTTCAATTTGCTGTCTTTTATATCTGGGCTGATCTGAAAGACTTTTGCTACCTAAATCTTGTTGCTTTTAAAGTACCCATGTTCTTCCAGGTGATGCTCATTCCAGACAGGTGGAGCAGAGATTCATGGATCCATAGTAAGAGCCCAGACTGGTAGCTTTAATAGAAACAATAATGTCCCCAGAACTCCTGTGTAAGACTGTAATTCCATAAAGAGATTCTGTTGACACAAACCATGAGAACAAAACGTGTACGTCTGGTTCATGTCACTAGAACCCCAGCTTGAAACTACAGTCCTAGCCCCTACACGCTCTTGGGATACATTATTTATTATACATGGTTCAGAAGACATCAGTCTCTTACTCTTCCCCTTTTCCACATTCTCTTAGTGTATAAGGTCCCCTTTCTTTTGCTGTCCCCGCTGTTCCTCTCCTTGCTTTTTTCCCCTTAATTAACACCTTTGCTTCCCTTCTCCCTCTGTCACCCCAATGTAACAGCTAGAATTTATAACAATTTACATTCCAGAAAGCACGTACCTTTCTACTCGCTTTCTGATGTCCTAAGGCATCATCAGATAATGAACGATGTAAACACCCGCCTATTTTCGAATTCTGTCAGGGTTTCCATGTACGATAAGAAATAATATACTCCCAATTGTACATACTGAGGCCTCGGTCCTGCATCGGGACGAGCCACCCCGTGCCCAGCAGCGTGCTGGAGATTCCCTGGAGCTCCTTCCAGAGGTAGGAGTTGGCAGCAATGCCTTGTCGCAGGCGTAGGGCCCAAGGCTGCAATTCCATCCAAGGCTTCTGCTCCTAAAAGAGAACCCGAGTGGCTTGTTCATATCAACAGAACTTTTCTTTGGAATTATTGCCTTACTTTATGTATATTTTGTGGTACATTATTTATTATATGTGAATCCTGATTAATGCCTGTGGAGCCATGGAAACCTGCTAGAAATACTAGTGGCCATTCAAAGCTGCTGAAAGGCAGTGGCACTGCTCTAAACCACTTTTTGCAAATGTATTTTTTGATTAGTTTTTTTAATGTAATTTTGGTGATGTTTATGCTGATGTTTTTTTATGTACTCTTGGTGATGTTTCAGTCTTATGTACTTTCCTGGTGTCAGGAAAGTACCAGTGGTTGTTTGCAGTCTTATTGTGTAATCAGCCTATTACAGGCTTCCATGTATAATAAAGTTATTAACATTGTGCAAGTGTAAAACACTTCTGTTATGAAAGTGGTGTTCTGAAAACTATGAATTATTAAAGGAATTGTTACAAAAATCCTCGGTAATTTCTCCCATTGTCCCTCACCACTAAAAATTCATACCCAAGCCCATTGTAACCTCCTTTACCAGGTGAACTTTCATTTTCTACTAATCTAGATTTTGTTCTCATAGAATCCATGTAACTCCATTAACTTTTTCTTTATACTTGATTATGTATTTCACCCTATTTCAGTTGAAATAAGTGAACAACGATTATTCTCTGAACACAGAATCCAGCCTGTTATCAGGGACTGGAATAGTCCATGACCACTGTGTTGACTTTTTTGAGATCTTTTGTTTTTCACAGGTTATAGTTTACTTTCTTTATATTATGTGTAGTAGAAGTTGCATATGTATTGTTCTGGCTGTTTGCTTTAACTTAATACTAATAAAACCCATTATTCACGAAATCATAAAGATATCACTTCTCTTATCCAGTCCCACTTTGAGAACCTATTAAGAAAATATTATGAGATTGAATTTTGAAAAGTAGTGGTATGACTTACTGGCATGCTTTCAGCTTGTTTTCTTCCAATTTTTTGGGGTCTGAAAAATTAAATTCACTGTTTAAGAAATAATGGGGCTAGCTCATACCTTTGGCTTCTAAGGAAAAAAAGTAACCAGCCTCCTTCAGTCAAACTGTTTTTAAAACCTCAGCTTTTTAAACCTGTGTCTTTTTATATGGTTTTGGATAAAAAGTATATAAATTTTCATATTGTTAACTTCAAAAACATTCTGTAACTGTTGAAAATCCAGAATGGCACGTATATAACAAAATTTTGTTCAAAGTAAAGATTTTAGAAAGTCATCTTATCTGTTTTTGTTTTTTGACCTAACTTGCATTGTAAATATAGTATTCAGCCAAACCTCTATTGAAAAACATGTTTAGGTAATGTGAGCATATGACAGGGTTCGCTTAATCTGTTTTGTTCTTTTTCTGAAAAACCAAATGTTAAAGGAAGAAAGATGGTAATTTGAATCAGGTAATGGCACGGACAAGGGAAAAATCGTTGGCATATGGAAAAACACTGTGGTGATAAGTAGGGATGAAAACCCACCAAGGTAAATATGCAATATACATGTTCGATGTTCGGAAAATTGCAAGGAATTGTTTTGGATGTTGAAGGACAAATTCTTTCAAATTCACATGTGCTGTATTCAAAAATGTTTCCAAACAGAATACGACTAGATTTCTTCCTAATTTAATGTTTTTCTTCAGTTAATGGAGCTTAAGAATAATGGTATGGTGAAATGTGTAAAAAGCAGGATATGACTTTATCTGCCAGATACTGGAAAGAACTCCATGTATATTGAGTAATAACCCACTTGAAAGGCTTAGGGGTGTGACAGTGAGAGGAGGGAAGTGCAAAGCAAAATGGATCTTGCTTATTTATTTATTGATTGATTTTTAAGAATTGTAGGAAGGAGAATCACGACCACTTTGCTACCACTAACGTGTGGAGCGTGAAGGAGAAAGGCTCTCCGTGGCAATAGGGAACGCTATGTACAGTGCTGTGCTGCTTTTTACTGCGGGAGCTCATGCAACACGTTTTGCTCCGGCGCTGCAGCCCCTGGACGTGCACGTCCCACCTGCCTGCAGGCGATGGAGGGGGCATCGCTGTCCTTTGGAGCAGTTCCTGAGCTGGGCAAACTGGACACCAAACCAGAGGTAGTTGTGGAAAGGGAATGGGAAAAAAAACAAAGTGAAAAGATGGTGGTGCGAAGGGACGTCAAATTTTTCGGGTATATGAGCTGATGATAGGAAGAAAAGTTGCTTGGTATCCCATTGAAACCTTACGAAGATACACATGAGAAGGTGTCCCCACACACACCCCTGACTTCGACAGCTTTTAACCATTTTCGTTGGAATTTTCCAGACTTCGTCTGTTGCAGATGCCTCTGTTTTTTTTTCTCTCAGGTAAACTTCTGCAAAAATTGCTCAGATATTTGCTTAAATAAGATTAAGGAGAAAAAATGTCATGTTCTGCTGGCCTTTTCATACCTTGCTTCTTTGAAAACCAAGTGATTGATTTTTGGAAAACCAGCAGTATCTTATGGTGAAGTTAGGAGACTTGTTGTAGTTGGGACTAGGTTGATGTGTGTCTGTGGTTGCATCATTGGTTCTTCTTGAAAATCTGATGCTTTTAGTCCAGAGTGTTTGAAAATGCATTTGCATCCTGCGACTTGAGTGTTGGCTGGCTGTACCTCCTAAAGGTGACCCATGCCGGATGACAGACAGCTGGTGCAGGTGGTCACTGTGTTAGTTCAAATGGCAGCTGCTTTTAGGTGACCCCCATGGGTGTTGCATGTTTTTGCAGAAGAGACTTTGCGCTTTGACTTCTATAAATTGGAAAGTCCTCACTTTTTGTGTTCTTCTAACTAGACGTTTGTGCAAGATGTTTATTTATGCAAGCTCTTAAAATATTGCATGGTGTTTTGTAGAGCATTTCCTTGTGCTTCATTTGGAGCCCAGAATATGCACTGTTTACTGAACAAGCAAATATGAAGCATAGGTATGCTTTGTTATTCATGTTCACAACCTTTAGCTCATCCCCCTTTTTTATTTGTAGTTAAAACCCAGATTTGTTTCATCATTGTTTCCTCAACAAAGGCAGTAGCACCTAGTTATGTCTGGCATAAAAGACTAATTAGTATCCTGATGCCGGTATGTTTTTTAGTGACACTAATGCTAAAATCTTAGGCTGCTCTTGGATGCTGAGTTCAGTTTGCCAGTGACATGGAGAGATAGGAAGTAGGTGGTGGAATTCCCTCCCTTTGACATTGATTGGAGCTGAGTTCCTGGTGTAAAACCCCTGCTGTTTCCTGCTGTGTGCCTGGGCAAAAGAAACCGAAGAGCAGTTTCCAGCTTAGGAAATGTGGAATAGCTGAACAGCTTGAGTCACACAGAAGCTTTGGGACGAGTCATAGTGGGAAATGAATTCCCCAAAGGTGACATTCAGCTAGTTTGCCCTTTCCCTCTGCTGGGCACTGTAAATGTGGCATCTGCACCAAGCGAAGCCCGGCTCGAGCAGACGTTGAGTCCCTGCTCGTTCTGAGTGTTGTCATCCTATTCGCTGCAGACGCGGAGAGCGAGGCAGCGTTGTTTGGAAAAAACAGTATGTCCTCGTGTGATCAGGCTGTCGTAACGCCCGTACGGGGTGGGATGGATTGGGGATTAAAAGGAAGATTTAGTTCAGAGTGAACGTTAATGCTTAACTTATAATGTTATAGTTAAAATAATGCTTTTTTTTTTTTTTTGTGAATAGTGTATTACTAAATTTTTGGTTCTCCATTTTTAATTTAAAATCAAAGGCTGTCCTAAATAATGTAACACTAGAAAGCCACCTGTGTACTTAACTTGGTCATAAATTTGCTAAAGTGTTATCTAGACAGATTTAGAATGAAGAAATAAATTGTGTCTCTGATTATTTTAATAGACTCTGTCTTTCATTAAAATATATCTTAAAATACCTTGATTATTTTTAATCCCTCAGATTCCTCTTAGAGTGTGTTTCTTGGCTTGCTTGTGCAAGAACTGTGTTTGGGATGTGTGGCTGGAAATTTTATTGGTGGTGATATAGATGCTTTATTCTTCTCAAAACCTCTGAACATTTTTTTCTCAGGGAAACACATCTCAAAGTGCTCTCGGGGTCTGAGGTGAGTGGAAATGCAAACAAACCAGGACCATTATTGAAGATTAGAAATTACAAAGAAATCCATGTGCAACTCCTTGAGAGACAAAGTTATGACTCAATTTACTTTGCTGTAATGAGAAAATGCCTAGGAGTGTAATAAAATATCTTGGGTATTCTACTGAGGTGCCTTAAAGCAGGACATGCCACATATGCCTGAATCCTCCTGCCTGTTAAACAGAAACACATCTAGGAGGAAAGGTGGATTAATCCAGGAGGAAGTTCTGAGGCTGAGCAGGAATCACGTGTGCATTTGAAGAGGACAACGACATGGTGTAAGGTGATTATCTCCTTGGAATTTGGCCAGGTTGATAATTTACTTGTAGAAGTTCATGGCCTCGTGGCTTCAGTGGCTATAGACTGTCTTGGAAGGAGAAAACGTAGCCCTCCTCACTGAGCCGGACTATGGCCAGAACTGGTTTGGAAATGTGACACGCACTGACATGGCGAGCTCCATTTCCTAGAACGCCGCCTTTTCCTTTGAAGAGCTGCCATCTCCTAGTATTGATCCACTTTGTGAAAACGAAATGCAGAAATCTGTGCCAAAATTGTACGGTCTGAACTCTGGGCAGCTTTAGCACGGAGGGATATTCAGCTATAATCAATGGAGGAGTGTCACTAAAAATATTCAAGGTGTTTACCGTAAGAAACCTGTCAATGGTAGGAAACTTGGCCAAATTATAGCATAAAGCACTTTGTGTGCTTAGTCCATCAAACCCTCTAATGAGACTTGTGTAGACTTCGCTTGGTGGTTTTAGTGTAGCATTAAATCTGTATGAAATGTTTAAGTGATGGAAAAGTGTTTTTCATGAGCAGTCTTAATTAATACTTCTTTCCAGGTTTACTTTTATCGTAGTCTCGGGAGATGAGGATTAAACCAATTACTCATCTCTGGAGGAGTTGGAACTTCTGGTTTCTAAGAGGTTGTAATCAATTTCAGCACAGATATGTTGCAATTTAATTTGTGGAGTCTGGAGATGCACTCTAGAGTAAAAGCAGATTCATATTTTATTTGACTTGGCTCCAGAAATTATTCTCTTACTGATGTCTTCACTGTGTATGGCAAACTAAACAGACTGTTGGTAGCTAAAATCATCAGTTTACTATTTTTAACACAGTATACTAATGCTTGCATGTTTTGTTCTTCTCACAATGAAGCTAAATGAAAACCTCTGAGAAAGAGTTCCTTCTAATGTAGCATAATGAAGTCTTTAAATGGGTACAGTTGTAGGTCATGGTGAATAGGGATGCAGTGACCTTTGTCTTGACAATGAAGCTGGCACAAGCTTCTCAAAGAGCTTTTTTCTTTCTTTTTTCTTTTTTTTTAAGATATATTTCTCAGCTATATAGGAGACAAATAAAAGAGGATCCCCATTTGCCCATCAATGGGCAAAACCAGAAGATTAGAAAATACTTTGTAAATAGTTTGCAAAATATAGATTTATAGCAGAGCTTTTTGTTTTGCTTTTCTCTAAATGCATATATTGTTACAGGAATAATCTTCCTTGTTCTGTGGTGAGGAGGCAGGAAAAGAGGGGAAGCAGAGGGGATGCACAGCTGGTAAGAATTCTGCTGGTATCCTAGGATGCTCTGTAATGACCTGTTTTGAATTTGGGTACGCAACAGAGAGGCATTCAGAATAGCAGTATTTGCTTAAAATTTAGAGCCCAGAAAAATCAGAGATCTTTATTTGTTTTCCGTTTATTTTTATGCATATCTGCAGGTTTGTAATGCGCTATGCTGAGGTAGGCGAAGGTCGAATTTCTTGTTGGTCTGTATTTAAAAAAGAAAAGGAGGGATTTTGGCAGACGGTGCATGGGTGTTGTGGCCGTCTGCTGCTGAGGGGACCCTTCTGCTCCATGCACCTCGCCGTGGTTTTCGAGTTGCAGCGCTCAGCAATTTCCTTTAACGATAGCGACTCGTCTGTCATTCTTAAGTAATGGCACTTGCTGCTAGTTTAGGGCTTGCTCAAGGTTTCAGCAATGTCAGTCTGAACCGTGCTCTCCGCTAGAGAACAGGCCTGTGCAGGAGGGCAACAAGCTGGGAAGGGAGAAATGAAGAAAATGAATGGAGATTTGCTTTGCAGTCAGAGAGAAATCATAGCCTTAGGACTGGTTCTGTGTGATCAGGTAGTAATATACTTCTTAATCCTGTAAAAGAGCAAAAATAGGTTGTTAGACCCTCGCTTTTAGCCAAAAGCCTAACCATGTGTCCATTTGAAGAACAAGTTATTTTCCTGGTGATGATGGGTCTGCTTCCATAAAGCCACCGCCGGGGTGAGGAACTTATTTAGAACCCTCTTATTTGGACTAGAGAATTCAAGATATTGCTGGGAATCCTGTGACTCTGCAGTGCTAAATAGTCAAATGTCATTCGAGATTTCTAATTAGGACACATCAGTCTGCTTTAAATTGAGGGGGGTTTCCATGATAAATCTTTGCCTTTTAGTAAAGAATTAAAAGCAGTTAAAATATTTTGATATACAATACTGTTCCGTTCTTCATATTTTATTAACCCTCCTTCTTTCCTGTTAACTGTGGAAGGTTGCTGTAAGGAAACATCCATCTAACAATGTTAGATCTGAGAGGTAGTAATTGCTTTTTTCCTCTTCTCCTCCAAAAAGTTAAACAGGCCGACTTGAAATTCCTCTTGTTCGGAGCTCATGCAGAGGAAAAGAAAAAAGCAAAGCCGGGAGGCTGCAGCTTCTGGTTTTGGTTCAGACTTTAACTTGAAATCTTGCTGCTGGAGAAAGGCAGCCACAGAGCATTATCTTATCAGTGTGCCGATAAGTTGGAACAGCGTTGGGCTGTTCAAGGCACTGCTATTAGCTGTTGTTCTGGTCACGGGCTAGGTTGTTGCAAAAGATTCAGTCTTGGCTGGTTGAGCCAGATTTTTTTTTTTTTTACGGCGAAAAAATGATTAAAAAGGATTGGGATTAAAAACGTATACAGGGCATGGATGCAGGAACATAAGTTTTGTGTTCCAGATGTTTTTGAAGGCTTAACCAAAGCTGGATATTGTGGCAATGTAATTTGGTCCACTCCTGGCTGGCTGCGTCTGCTCTGGCCCATCCTCAGAATCAGCAATGCCGGATGATTTTGCTGTGAATCCCGGGGTTTCCAGCTGCTGGGGGTGGTTCTTGGCTGCCTTGGGAAATTTCAGACCTTTCAGACGCCTCTAAGAGCACTAGTTTTAAGTAATGGCTTCTGACTGAGCTCAGCGTTTTTCTGGCAAAGCAGCTACAGGGTTTCGTTTCTGTGCCCTGCTCCTCTCTTGTTTGTTAGGCTTGATTTCATCACAGGCCTTGGGGTTTATCAGGGGATGTTGTTTGGGCTAACTCAATATTTCCATCTTCAGCTTTTTTTGCTTTATAAACAGTAAGTCTTTGTGTGTTGGTTTACGCTTGCAGATATCTTTCATGCTTTTAAAGAACCTCTTCAGTGCGTGCTTATTTTATCAAGTATATATACTGTAAATCCAGACCGATGTGGAAATCCCTTGTCTTCTGAGATGTTGCAATGGAAATGTGTTGCCATTTTATAGAGGGTACGTGCTGGACTAAGGTTTAAGTAAAATGTTAGAGGGTACTATCCTCTTTGTTGAGATGCAAAGCCAAATTATTTCTGAACACTGTAATCATCTTTTTTTTTTTTAATGGGGCTTTTTGCTGTAATAAAGCAGAAAGGCAGAGCCATCACTTTGATTCATGTGTGTCATTCATTATTGAGTCCAGGGAATTGGCCAAAAAGTCTTTAACAATTATAATTTCAAATTGTAAATTTGATAGTCTTATATAGCCTTTTGGTAGTGGTTTTCCTGTTTTTTAGGAAAGCATACTGTGAAAATGGACAAAATTCAAAATGGGGGAATTTCGGATGATGTCCTAATTCAGCGGTAGGTTTGAGCTAAAGGAGTAAGTGATGGTAGTAGCCGAGTGTCCTCCGCTGTGGATCAGCACTAGCAGGGAAAACATCTGCTGTTTTCACAGGTAGCTGCTGACATCTTAAAAGATTGTGTACTTGGTTATTTTGATTTTTATTGCAGACCAGGAAGCAGCAACTCTATCAGATAGACTACTTCGTTATCTCAGACTTGACCCTTGTTCCTTATAATTTTTTTTTCCAATCCTGCTTCTATTAGTGCAGATTTTAACAACTCAGTAAGCAACAGCTGCAATCATCTCATTTGAGATTTGGGCCTCTCTCTTTTTTTTTTTTTTTTTTTTCCTATTTTTTCATGCAAGTCATGGCTTCAGCAATGCTTGCGTGGAGCTCTTGTAGCTGGTCTTTACGCAGGTAGCAGTTTTACTCCTCTAGAGGAACAGGACAAGCTACGTCCTTGATAAATCTAATGCGGCTGCACTTAGGTGGATTTTCTTGAGAGTAAGAAGCAGTTTAAGACGATGTATTTTTTCCTTGGCATTCTTAGAAGCGAGGAAGGCTCCTGGCTAAGCACTGTACGTATTAATACGCTCATGCATGTATGCACAGGAAGAATTGGGCTGTGTCAAATATGGTTGATGGAAATGTCAGCCTGGAAGATGAGCTTTGTAGTCGCAAGTTACTGACGACAAGACCTAGAATGGTTTTGGGGTAACGTTTTAGTAGGCAAGCTATGTGCTGTTAACTCTAATGCAGTGTATCAGTTTAAATAGTATTAAAGGCAGTGAAGATGGACTTGAGTTTTTACGGCTCCCACTGAAGCATCTGGAATTGCATCGCCTCGGGCAAGCGATGTGACCAGATACACTATCGAGTGTATCTGGTGTTGCAAGGTCTATATTCTTGTAGATGAGCTATTGCTACAAATTATCCATTTATAATACAATAATCCATCAGGTATCTACTCCTTTTGAAGGTTATTTAATAGAATGAGCGGCAATATAAGCAAGTTGTATAGCTGCATTATATAGAAGTCCTCGAGGGATGTGACTTGCAGGTTCTGCTGCCCATGCAAAACCATTTGTTTCATTTGTGAGGGAGGGAATCTTGGCGAGATATACACAGAAGTTTAGAAAAGTCAAGTGTTTTTTGAAATGAATATCTTTTAAATATCTTTTTTTTAGCTTTAAAAAGTACCTTTTTAAAATGGATGATGTATGGAGAAGACAGCTTTCCCTTGCAAACAGAAAATGCATGGGCTTGCATGGTAAATTGGTAGTATTACATATGGGAACCACTTGCAAATTGCAGGAAATATTGAAAAATAGTTTAGGGAACTGTAACTGTCATTGCCCAGGTGATGTAAATGTTAACACAGCCTTTCCTCCTTCAAGAAAGTAAATGGTATCAGTTGCACTTAAAATGACTTTTAATACCATTTTAATAAAATTGCCATAAACTTTTATTTTGATTGAAACTGGATGTTGTTCAGCTTATGTTGAAGAGTAATCTATTTTATGCTAAATGGGAATAATCTTCTCATATTGCACATTGATCATAGAAAGTCTTTGCAAGTTCAGCTTGATTTAAAATTTTTTCATAAGCAAGGCAGCACACCTTATCCAAACACACTTTATGCATTTTGAATCTTACTAAATCAGGGGGCAGAGCAAAATTACTCTTGGTAAGTTTGGTAAGAAGTTACATTTTATTTCATTACGAAAAGGGTGGGATAAAAGATAAATTCAATGGTGATGAACCTCTCATGATGTGAGAGGTTTTTATTTCGGCTTTTATAAATTTAGTGGTCGTAGAATCTGAGGTTGTCCTTTGATGCTTTAAGCTGGAGCTATTGCAGAAAGAGGCGAACTTACCTTCTGCTGTCCTTGACCGCTTACTCTCTGCATTAAAAAAAAAAGGCTTATTTTTCATATGCTTCGGTCTTCTCATCTAATTCTCTGTGGCCTATCCAAATGCTCATCCTGGCACATGTGGGGGAGGCAGTGAATGTGTCATAGCTCTTTTTTTTTTGGTGACAAGCCTGATTTAAAATGCTCATCAACACATTTTTCCATTTTTGTTCGTTACTTTAATTGCTGATAGTTTCTTTTCTTTTGTTGTTACTCTGCCTAGAACTTCAGGCCAGGGGGTCATGTCCGCTGACATATTTCTGTGCCTTGAGAACGGAGTTGCCTCTCTGGTCCGTGCATTCATCTCCTTCCACGTCATGCCATGAACACTCACTCTGATGTGCTCACTTTAAAAGCAGTATTTATGGTCTGAGATTCTCTCTTCCAGAACGTAAACTGGAATGATTTCATATATACATGAGACCGATGCAAGTGATATAAACAGATATATACATTGTGTGTAGCATGTTTGGAAATGATTTGAGTTATAAGCCTTTTCTTTTTAACTGATGGTGCTATCTTTTCTCTAACTTTATATGAATGTAAATGTAAAGAAAATGCAGAGAATTTCATATGCATTTGATCTTTGAATACTTTTCACTCTGTGCGTATAGAAGAAATCCTGTGCTATACCCTTTCAAAATGCATGAACATTTCTTTGCATCTTTACATGTTATTCAACTGAAGAATACTGTGAGTTCTTATAAAAACAGTGCAACTTAAGTCCATAATTTGCACTGCTAATGTAGTGTATATGCATGTTAGGACTATGGCTATGATGATGTTGTCTTAATGACTGCATTGTTGCTTATCTGAATAACAGCGCAAACCTTGAAATATGGGACTGAGGATCCATTGATTGAGAGCATGCACAATTAGGACAGGCCGAAAGGAGGGAAATAAACACACTTTTTGGCTAAATTTGCCCAATTGCCTCAATTATTGCACTGAATTCAGTGCTTACTAGGGGAATTTCTATAGATGCTCAAAACCTGAATTTTCTAATTCTTTGAGAGTACAACAGTTGAATTTTATTTATACACTAAATTAATGCAAGCTACAGAAGAAATGTAGATTGAGCCAGATTGTCTGTGAATGGGCTGTTCTCTCAGTTCCAGTAGAAGCACTTGTGACTGTCACGTCAACTGCTTATTTTTCACATCAGAGACTTAAAGTATTCTTAGGGAAGAGGGTTTCTAAGGGTAATTGTGTTTATGGAAATAGCAACGTTGGTTAAAAAAATCTTTCCTATGGGTGTGTGTTTTGTGATCTCATTGGATTCGTTATATCTCTGAAAGACCATCTGTTTGGGGTCGGATCCTACAAATCCTGTTAGGTAAATACACAAATATTTTCAGTGCTGGGCCTGCATTATTGGAAAGCTGTTTATAGTCTTGTACTTTTGAAATGCTTATAGACTGTATAAGAAGTAAAGGATGGTGAATGAATAAAACAGTGCTCCTAAATCCAAAAATAAACTTAATCCTGCTGTTTTCTTGTCTCAGAATTCCGATTTCCTTCACAAGACTTGATTAATAAGCTAAAGTTTTCAGGTTCGTTTTTCCAGTCTCACACTAATGTAGCTCTGCAATACTTGGGACTGCAAGTACAGCTTAATTTAAATGAAGCAGCTTTCAGTGAAATTACATGGCCCTTCTAACATTAAGTATTCTGAGATTATTTTGGGAGATCAGAACAATGAAGGTGTCTAACTCTGCTGTTATAAATACGAATGTTTCTGCTAGGTAATATTCGTACATTTCTTATTTCCTAACAGGCAGTAATACCTCTGAGATACTCCTGGTGAAGAGCTGAATATTCTTTTCTCCATATGAAAGTACAGCAGTCCTGTTCTGACTGATTGTGCAGTCATGACATAGCTGAGGTGAGGATCCAACTTCAAACATTGCAAGATAAATCATTTCCACATTCTTGCTTAAATGGCTATTTTAGTGTAGAGAAGCACATTTTCTGTCGAGTGCTAATGCCACTGTCTCCTTGACCCAAGGTCTGAACAATTTTGAGCAAAGTAGGTTTTGGTAGTTAGTGTAAGAAGGAGTTTTGTAAGTAAAACAGGTGCCCTGAAGATTTTTTTAAATTTTCTTTTCTTTTTTCTTTTTTTTTTTTAAATCTCTGCACCTGGTAGGATTGTCCCTTGATGAAAGCATTATGAAATGTGTTTTATACGAGGTGTTGACTGGCATATGCCCTTTCCTATGCATAGGAGCTGGGGGGAGGAAAGCTGCACTTGCAGCACTGCACAGAGATCTCTAGGAATTCCTCAACCAGCAATATTAGTTAAACTTCACTAGTGTTATTGTCACTAGGAGATATAATGGAATTAACTAAAGATGTACACTGTCGGAATTCAAGAAGCTGTTTCAGTGAATGGTTATGAAATACCCCGCTGCCTGTTCTTTCAGAATAAATGGCGAAAACACCTGGCATAAAGTACTTGATTATCATCATATGCCAAGAACACACCTGCTAGACATACTGCAAGATAGTGTTAAGAATAAAACTCGGACAGACACATTTAGTCCAGAGATTTTATTCAGTATTAAAGCCGGAAAAAAAAAGAAAAATGAGTTTTTCTGGGAAATAATGTGCTTCAAATTGTAGTAGCATCTTGCAGTTGGTGTTTTAGTAGCATGCAAGTGTGAGCTTGTTATTTACTGATATAAAGTATAATATCAGCAATCTTTTTTGGATGAGGGCACCACAGGAAAAAATATTTTAACTCTACAGTTTGCAAAGTATTGTTCATATGTTTTCTGTCTTTCTTCCTTAAAAGCTGCTTGTCTTTCAGCTACTTCTAGGACCATTTTTTTTGCCAGCATTTGTAAGGTATTGGATAGAAGCTTGGGAATATCAGGGTGGGGGATTTCAGATCTTCCTTTTTTGTTTTTTCTCCAGTTAAATAGGTTGAAAACAATTTTAAGATTTAAAAAGAAAAAAAAAAGAGCTAAATGCAGATTGCATAAGAAGAGGAATTTGCAGTTCTTGATGTTGCTCACTGCAGGTCAGTAGCACCAAAGCAGATTTTTTTAGATTTTTTTTTTTTTTAATGAGGAAAAAAAATGCAGTAAGGGATAATTAATCTTTTACAGAGCATTTCTGAATATACAAAGTATATGTAGAAATGTAATGTTAAATTACTTTTTTAAAATTTGTAGTTCCTTTCACCACTTTTGAAAGGCAAAAAAAGCCTTTGAAGTGAGTCCGTAAAGCATAAATTATCGTGGATTAAGGTCAGTATAGCATGGAGGCAATAAGGTCTCAAATGGGAGTAGAAGGGAGCTTGGTTCTTGATGTGCTCGGTAAAATCAAAATATTTGTTTTCTATGATTTTTTTTTCTTACTATGTATCAAGTTCTAGTTCTCTTTGCAGAAAAGATCTACGTTTGCAAAAGGCAAACAAGAGCCTAAATATTAGAAAAATGTATGGCATTTGAAAGGACAAATAGAACAGAACCTTTATTAATTGGACACTGTCTTTGAACAGCAGCATGGTTAGGCTCTCATTTGATACCTTTGACATCCAGAAGGAACTCTGAAATTTGTTTTCACACTTTCCATGTACTCTCAAAATCTTTGCAGAATTGGTGCTACTGTTGTATGTTGCAGTAACTGGTTTTCAAACATAGGGTTTGACTTTCCTCACTATTCCTCCTCCGTTCGGCCTCTTCCTTCCTGCTTCCCCCCCGTGTGCCTTTCTTTTTCCGTGGGTCATCAGGGGGATTTCTTCTTTCCTGTGCTCATGGCTTAGGCACAAGCTTGGAACGGTCACTGGAGGCACCTGATTTGTTTTTGCCCCTTCCATCCAGGAAAGCTTTTTGTTTAAAGTTTTGCCTGTGAGCCCTCGGATGCCCATGAATGTAACCATTTTCCTCAAAATAATGCAAATACCTCCTAAAGGAAATGCTTGGCACTGGGTCCTGGTGTTTCCCTTTGACTGCGCATGGGGATTTTAGGTAACTTCAGTGCTGCTGGACGTGCCTTTGCGTGGTGTGGGAGGAGGAAGAGACGCTGGGTCCTGTTTTGGTTTAAAGCAGAGGCAGCTGCGAGATTGTGCGTGCCGAGAGCCAAAACCTGCCTAGTCTGGGGAAGCAGTAATAGCTGCAGTATCTTATCTGGCTCTGGAGACACAACGGAGCGACTGAAAGAAATATTTGTTTGATGCGTCATACGAGTAGCCTGAAATCCTATTCAGTGGAAATTCTTTTTTAAAATATTTTTCTCTTAAAAAAAAGAAAAAGAGAGAAAAGAAACAAAACAAACAATAAAAAAAAACCCACATGTTTTTGCATGGTTTCAGCCAGCAAGGGCAGAGAGTTCAGCATCTCTGTGTCAGCTAATTGAAGTAACATTCTGGTTAGCTTGTTGTCCCTAATTGCCTCAGCTTTGGGTATTTGCTTTTTCATTGTAGCATATAGTTCTGAAACAGCAATTTTCATGCCCTTTTATTCCTAGGATGGGTTTAATGGCTCCTATCTGCTATGCCCTAAAGGAATATACTCTGTATAGGAGCTGGGTGAGTGATTTTAAGCTGCCTTGGAGTGAATCTTGTGCTGTGCACTCACCTTTGGCAAAAACCACAGTCTCTTTTACTAAAAAATAACTGAGTTAGCCCAGCTAAAGCAAACCCGGTAAGGCCCAGTGAGGTTAAGCTGAAAATCTTTAAATCAAGCTTGACTTTTCCACCTGTGGGAGGGCAGGGGCCGCCCAGACTGGAGGCCGCATCCCAGTGGGAATCCATGGCCCGGGGCAAGTGCAAGTGTCTGGACGAGGCGCCAAGTGCCACAGTCTCCGCAGCCTGGGGCTCCTGCCCTTGTCTCCCAATTCACTGATTTATCTGTTTTAAAGCCTCTTTTTAGCCCTCCTTTCCCCAGAAGGTTGCAGGGTGAGTTACTCTCTGCCGTCTGGTACCTGGCAGAGGTTTGGTAGTTTAGGTGATGTTCTGAGGTGACTCGGGTGATTCACTGATAGCTCTGCTCTCTTGGAGATTTGGAAAGCAGAAATCGTTTAAATTGGTAGGAAATGCTAACACACAGGGCAGGCATCTGGGCAGGGAGGCAAAGAGGCAGAAGAGGCGCTGAAGGCCTGGCGAAGAGCTGTGTGTTCCTATTCCCATTGCTGCCTTTTCTGAGTGCAGTTCCCGAACACCATGTTTCCATTGCATGTTCTTTCCAAAGAGTATTTGAGAAGGCAGAAAGACCGGTTCATTCCTTGGAAATAAAACAGCTTCAGGGGTCTGCGGGACTTGGACTGAAAATCTTAAGTCAATTCTCCAAAATGATCAACAGATTTTTTATTTTTAATTCCATATGTAATAGGTAAAGTCTTCTCTGAGAAATACCTGAGTGAATTAGGAGTTTCCATGAGGTCCCTTTTAGTACTCTTTTAAAGAAATATATTTTTAAATTGCTAAAATCAGTGTCAGATATTTCCTTGTATGACGCCCCTCTGCCAAACAACTTAATTTTCACTTAGGCTTGTGATGTCTGTTTTTAATCCCAAAATTCATTCCTTTAGAGCTCTGTGTTAGCAGAGCAACTGCGCTTGTCCCCATGTGCAAGCAGGTACATGAGGTGCTGGTGTCTGCATGCGCATGGCTTTGAAACTGCCAGCATCCCGCAGCCACTGCTCCTTAGGGAAAGGAGGAGGCAGGGAATGAGCCCCGGGGAGCTGGCCGTGATGGCCCTCCCAAGGAGCCGGGACAGTCCCTGCCACAGCTCCCTGGGGACACTTTTGCAGCCCATTGTCTCGAGCTATTGTCTCCAAGGTGCATTGGGTCTGCCCAGGTTTCACACCGCCCACCTGGCCTGCAGCTACAGGGCAGCAGCTCTCAGATTCCTAGGGAATTCCTAGGGATGCTTTTTTTTTTTTTTTTCCTTCCTTTTTTTCTTCCCTGTATTTTTTTCTTCTCACTCTCTTGCTCCTTTTTTCTTTTTCTTTTTCTCCTTCTCTTCTCTCTTCTTTTGACCGTTCTGTTTCTGGTCCAGTCTTCTGATCACCTCATTGATTTCCTCCATGCAGGTTAAGCTGGTCACTATATTGCAGAGGTAGCAGAGCCCTCCAATGCACTGAATGTTGTTCTCTCACTTTGCAACTTGCAATTTAAGGGAAGGATTATAGAGCAAAAATGGGTACTTTTCAGGTAATGCCTTTGGTTTATGGTGACAAGGATGCTTTATTATCTAAATAATTTCAATTATGGCTTCTTATAAATGGTTCAAGCGTATTTTCTTACTTTTTTTTTTCTACTTTAAGTAATTGCAAAGGTCATGTTTAGAAATTCTTATGCAGAATTCCTGGGTAGATCTAGCTGCTGCACTTTCCTTCCCTAGGTAAGGAGGAGAGAATCATGCTGCAGCACCATGAAAAAGTTTTGGGGAATCGAACTGCAGGAGTTGAAGGAATGCAGGAACCTGGTGAATTATTTCCTTGACAGCACTACTCAAAGGTAAAGAAAACTTGAGAAAATGGAGAAGGTCTTTTAGCAGATTTCTGTCCTTCTAGGTGAGGAATCCTTGCAGGCCCAGGTTATCCTTGGCTTCCCTGTGCTCCTACGGTTGGGAACCTGCAGGAAAGGTGGGTAGGAGTTAACCCAGAGTTTGTCCTGTTGCATTTCTGTCTGGCACGATGACATTTGGGCATCTAAAGTGTTTATGGATCTAACTTGCAAATGGGTCAAAGCTTATTTTGACCCATTTTCCCTGAGAAATGTGGCCTTTAAATAAGCAATCTTTCTCTGCTTTTTATTTCATTTTTTGGTTTTTATTGCTCTGCCCTTTATGCATTTCAGGTTTGGACCAGCTAGCTAGGAGCTAGTTCCACTCTTGAGGCCCTGGCAACCTTTTGCAGTGGTGATATAGATGCTTGTGTAATGTATGTAAGCTTTTGTGCCACAGATTGAATATCATTATGCTATTGTATAAATTGATTCATAATTTCCTTGTTGTAGTGCTGGAATGACAGTAATAATTTTAAATGTGTATTATCATTTATAAAAGAATACCTCCTAAAAAAGGTGTTTTATATCTGATCTATACTCCCATACATCAAAAGAAATTCTCTGAGTCAAAACTCATCTTGGTTATGATGAATATTTACCTTGGGTGAGCATAGAAAGTTTCACTCTGTGTTAGAGTCTGTTGTACTGTTAATTTGAAATGTGCAATTAATACTCTGGAAGGGTACGTTTAAGTGAGTCAAAGTCTGTGTTTACTATGAAGATTGACGGTATCAGACACATGGAAAAGCAGTGATTGATTAACCTGGTGTCTGGCACTTACTGATTTACTTTGAATTCCTTTGTTTGCCAGTGTGTACAGAGAATCCTTAGCAAACATTTCTAGGATCAGCATACTTGTTATTTTGATATTAGTTTTGATATGAAGCTTATACTGCATTGTATTAAACACGGTGGGCATCTGCTATGGACCTGAAAGGCACAGAAGGCAAAGAAGCTTGCTTGTGTTATACTGTGTGAAGGACAAACAAGTGAAGTGTAAATCAAGATAGTTGGTTTTTATCTGTTCATGGGGTGTAGACTTTATTTTTTTAAAATAGTAAGTGCCTATTATTTATAAACTCAAAGGATTTTGTTGGAGCGGCCTTCCCTTTTCTAGCGGCAGTACCGCTATACCATTGATTTTATTTCTACTGTTCTAGGAAGACTGGAACCGGAGGGTAGCAAATCCTGTGCAGGTCCCGAGCAGCAAATTTCCCAAACAATAAATCCCTGGCAAAAACCACTGTGGAGCGAGCGTGGTTCCATGGTTCTGCTCAGTGTGGTGGCTGCCGAGGGGATCCCTGCAGAGGCAGTGAAATACAGGGGCTTTGGAGAGACTCGCCAAGGATTCCGGAGCAAAAACAGAAGTGATCTGAAACACTTCTGGAGGAAGCTCAAGCTGTAAAGCCAATACACATTCTTTATGTTTCTAAGCGTTGGCTTTTTTCTTTTTTTTTCTTTTTTCTTTTCTTTTTTCTTAATTTACATTTGCCCAGAGAGGAACTCAGAAATCTGCTTTACCTGTGCTTTTCCTCTCTTTGTTACCTGTGCTTTTCCTCTCTCTCTCTTTGTTTTTTCTTTCAGATAATCAGATATCAAGTAGATAATATAGGTGGAAACAGTTATCTGTGCTGCTTGTGCAATGAAGGTCTGATTCACACAGATTAGTGTCTTGTTTTTCTCTCTCTCTCTTTTTTTTTTTTTTTGGCCTTCCATTGTTCTGTATTCAGTTTTACATTTAGCAATTTGTGGCTATGTGTAGCTTTTTCCATGCCATGCAAATTAGGGTTGTTTCTGGAATTACACACATTTCCCTGGTTCAGAGAAGTAAGTTTGCAATTTTATTTCATTTTGAGTCAATGTTCATTAGGTACTAGTGGATTTTCACCCCCCTCTCCCTTGCCAAAAACAAACAAATAAAACAAATAAAAAAAGGTGATATTTTCTCCAAAAAGCTTAAAATATGATGCTGCAGCTAGATCTCTGTTAAAGTGAGTGGCACTGATAGCCTAGAATATTAGGGAGGTTATCATGTATCTCCTGTTATGAAATCCCCATTTCAATTGCCAATAGCTAAACTAAGCCACTGGGGTTGATATCACTTTGCTGATGGAAAAACTTCATTGACATGTATTTGTTTTCAAGTTTGGAAGTTAGTGAAATGTGAGTAATTTTGCTCATTTTAATATTTTTATGCTTATTTTCTTTAACCAGCATGCTCTCATTTATGTTTTGCATGTAACTCCAAAGTTGTTCATGTATGTATAAAGAAAGTGTGATCTGCTGTTGAATCTTGTATTTCCATGTTGACATCATCCTTGGCATCCTTTGGCTGTCAGCAAGAGAAGCCTGAGGTTTCCTTGAGAAACCTGGATTTGCGTCAATGCAATAATGTTCTATTTGTTTTTTCCTAGGTGTAACTGTATTTGATTAATATTATATTTCAAGGTCTTGCTCTTTCCAAATATATAGCATTACCAAATACATATCATTATGACTTCTTTTGGCTGGAGTAATTTACTTAATAGATTGTTTTGGAGAGGTACACATAGTCAGTCTTTCAGTGGGAGGGTATTCTGGAAATCCACTATGATTTTTGTATCAATTTTTGATGGTATAACATTTTTTCTACATTCTTAATAACTGTTATTATCTTCTTATTTTGGGTCCCTGTTAGTTCTCTGAAACTGAGGATACCTGAGCTACCTATTTGATGTTGATAAATGCTTATCATTTATGCTACCGTTCCACTGTTATTTCTATAGGGCAATAATGCAATTTAATTCTCTTCTGTAAGTTTGTTGACAGAACTAGGATATTTAAAAGTCCTAAATGTAATTGCTGTATTAATATTAGATTTTTATTGTGTTATTGTTGCATACCCATGTGTCTTTTTTGGTGAAAGTTGTACCTCAGCTTCTCAAATCTTTTCAACTAGAGCTTGGAAGCCTACTATATCCTCAGGCGTTCAGGATAGTTTGCATTCAGTTTTATTAGATAATTGAATTAATGTAAGGGGAACCACTTCTATAGAAAGCTGCATATCTCTGAAGATCTTTGTGGATGTTGCCATTGAACCACAGGTCTGATTGCTACTGCAGAACATGACTCCAACTTCAGCTGTTTTCTTCAAGAATCATTTGCATCTTTTTTTGTCCTTTGTGGATGTTGCCATTGAACCACAGCTCTGATTGCTGCTGCAGAACATGACTCCAACTTCAGCTATTTTCTTCAAGAATCATTTGCACCTTTTTTTGTCTGTTTGTTTTCCCAAAGACACTGTTTCTCAGGCTTTGTTTGAATATAAAACTAGAATGTATTTGGTCCCCAGACTTGGTTTCCTTAGTCTGAGGCATAATAGTTACTGTAAAAACTAGAAGACTATCTTCCTAATATCTGCTTTCTGAAGAAGATGAAGAAAAGCCAAAGATAAAGGCAACCGTGCAATGATTAGAAGGACATTAATGCTATTACTATTAATATTGGGAGAATGAGCTTTACAGCTCTGGTTGAAATGGGTCTCACAGAAAGAGAGAAAGTTTTCCATGAGGAAAACATAGGAAAGAACTCTCCCTGCAAAGGCAAATTGTTTCTATCTGTGTAGTGTCTGGATATTGAGGAGGACTGCCAGAAAGGTCATGTCATAAATCCCTTTCCTTATGGCACTGAGTAACGGGAACCCAGGATCTATAGCCTGGTGAAGACTGATAAACCAGCTTGGTACAATTTTCAAGGTGATAACAAATTTATTGACTTTGTAAGACTGTCTTGTCTAGTCAGGCTTTTCAGCTTTTTTTGGAGACTGGATTTGATGCAGAGGTGGGTAAGGTTAAATTACGGCATAAGTTTAAGAAAAGGATTATGAAACTTCTTGTATTACAACACTGATATAAATATATAAACATAATATTTTTTTTCCTATTGCCAAGTGTTCTTCTGTAAGTGAGGAGGAAGCTTGGAAATCCAAGTTTATTTTTGTTTATAGAATAAACGCAATTCAGAGAAAAAGTAGTTAGATATTGTTTGGTAAACTAGGATCATTAGCACTTTGAACTTCTGGAGAAACTTTGTTCAAAGTCTAAAATGCTCAGAAAGAAGCTGGGAGAGAAGGGCAAGATGGCATTTCTTCTCCAAGATTTTCACACTTTTTTCAAATTTTGTTCTTTACTTTGCAGGCTGCCCTAGTAGCTCCCACCTTGCTGGACCTGTGACTGGGAGCTGGTGGTGGCTTAAGAGAGTTGGCTTGGCGTACCCAACACTTGCCACCGGAGTGTATGTACTGGAAAGGTGAGAGATTTGTTGTTTCATGGCTTACTGGTTGATTCCATCTAGAAAACTTAAGAGTGCGTCGTAGTGTCTGGACTCTAAAATTAAGCTAATAGCTCTGTTTTCCTTCAGCTGCATCTACTAAGTGATTAGTGGGCAATGCCAGGTACAAAGGAGGAGCCAATCCATCCTGTCAAGACTGGCACTTTATCATTGCACCATACCTTTCCTACGAGGAGCTTGGCCTCCAAATCCCAGCATGGCCATGTCTCCCTCGGAAAGTGGCATTCAATTCTGAAGGAGTTGTACTGATATATATGTACATTTTTTCTCCCCAAAGCATATGTACTCTTGGTCCCACCTTCCTCCTGCATTAAGTTATGGTGGCTCTGAAGTTTGGGATTTTGTTAGATTAAGGTTTACTTCTTCCTTTCTTAGTGCCACTGGCAGTTGTGCTTTATGAGACACCGGTAAATCAGCTTCCTTGCGTTACTGCACTGTATTTCATATGTAGTTTAGCGTATATATCATACTAGAGAGTAGTGCATCTTAAGATGAGCAAGAGTTTGGCTTCTCCAACAAATGGAAATACTGACCACTTCCTCCATGTTCTAGTAATAAAAGTATTTGTACGACTGTAGATGTGTGTGGTAAGGGTGCTACAAACTATGTCTATAATCACTAAGTAAGAATGCAACTGTAAGGAAAAAATAAGAAAAAATCATATATACCTTTAAGAACTTTTATTTTTTGGTGCTGAGACCAGCTTAATTATAAGTTTAACCAATTTCCTGCTGCTCTTGCTATCCATAGAGGCTGAAAATAAGATGATGTGTTTTGTCATTATTAGCAAGTAGCTGCCTCCCTCATTTGGGAGCATCTGCATAATGATGACTAAAGGGAAAATGACTGAAGCACCAAGTAAGTTGTTTTGCAGTATTTACTTACCTACTTTATTAAACCGTGCAACCATACAGTGATTTTTTTTTTGTATTTATTTTTTATTTCTCTATCAGCTAGCTGTGTAGCAGGCATATCTTGAGATCCTAATGGCATGCAAAACCCTGAAAATTCATGACTGTAAGAAACAGTCCCAAAGTACCTTAATCCTTACATTGATAACACTGCTATTGGGTTACACAGTTTTAATCCCCAAGGAGTTGTCGCTTGACATTAAAGTGTCCAAATAGTATTTATATCTGCTGCTGCCCTGCAAGATCACTTAACCCTGCACAGCAGTTTAAAAGTAGTTAATGACAGACCCAGCATGACTTGCCCCTTATGAATGATCGCGTAAGTTCGACCTGTGCTGTCATGGTTTATGGAGGAAGGCAGTTTGTCCATAGCCTGCTTCAGCCACAGCAGGTAATTTGAAATGAAATGAGACAGTTTCTACAAGCAGATTGATTTGGGAATCTTGCCTGTTCTTCCCTTTGACCCTTGACAAGTTGACACTACAAAGATTGTGACTTTAAAAAATGATTGGGTGCAAATACATTTAGGTAGATGATTTACTACGTGTTAAAGCAAGGACAGTGCGTTTAGAATGGAGCTGCAAGGGGAGGTAATTGTAAACTTTAACAACTCATGTTTTATGTTTCTCTATCTTATTAATTATCCGACTAGGAGAATCTTCTGATAACAGTGGTTTCAGCACTTTAATAAAGTCTATATGAGAGGCCACAGATTCTGGACACCAATATTTGGAATTTTAGTTATATACAAATAAGTATATATGGTTTAAAAAGTCAACTGTAATGCTTTCTTTGATTGGGCTGCAAGGGTTAAGTCTGAAGATGCACATTTGAATGTATAGCTTTCCCAATGCAAAGATGCCTTTTTCTTTATTATCCTTTTCAAATACAATCATTCCTATATAAATATTGAAAGAGCAAGATCTAATGCATGATTGGTAATCAGTGAATAGTGAAGTAATGAAAAAAAATGCTTAAAAAAGATAAAATCACAATTATGCGTCGATAAATATTTTCCTCTGTTTTTCAAAGCATACTCCCTTTCAGTTCAAATCTTCATGTAGTATCTCATAAAGTCCACGTAATTCTCTGTATTTAGAGTCCATATTTCTGAAGTATACATGCAAATAGAGAAGGTATTGTATTAATTTCATGATGACTTTAAATTGAACGTTTAATTGCAGTCCTAGAAAGCAGAAACTTATCTTTGCTAAGCCACATGGCCCTAAATGTCAGTACACGGAGTGTATATGTAAATGTATAATACAGAACAAATGTTTGCACAGGCGAAGTTCATCTTTCTGTGGGTTTCTCTACGACTATGGGCTGTAAATGCTTTGTATAAAGCATAATTTTAAAGGTGCATCTAAAAAAAAAATCTTGTTGGTCTCAATTGCAATTATTTAATACCCTTTTGCCCGTGTCTTCATTGAACTATGCTAAAAGTATTTTGCTGAAATGTTTCTTTATGTTGTCCGTTGAGTTTAATAGACGTGCCGTTTAATAAGCTCTCTACCTGTAAGGATAGACTATTTGACCTGTGTGACCTGCCAGTGGTAGACATAGTATAAGATTGCTTTGTGAAATAAAGCTGTCGGTAACATCAACAAAATAAAAAATGATCGTATTCCAATACTCTCTGCTGAGTACTATGACAGCACTGAAATATGGAATAAAATTGAAAGTAGATTAGTTTTGGGTCCTAAGTCATGTTTTGACAAGATATAAGAGAGGAGAACATATCTTTGAACTTTTAGTTTTAAAGTTTTTTAATGAAAATATTTATCATTTTGTAAGGTTCCTTCTTTCTTTATCACAACTGGGCTGTATAACCTTAAAACAATCCATTCTCTTATTGTGAGGGATATAAATACTGTACTATCTTTTATATTAAACATCATAAAGGATACATGTACAGTATTAAATTGCTTGACACTTGCAAGTAAAGGACTGTCATGCTAATAAAAAGCTTATTTAGGAGGTTGAAAAATCAGTCATTAATAAGCCACATATTTTTAAGCTATGTAAAGCATGTAAATACTGCAGACAAGAAGGCAGTTTTTGCCATATTTCCTCCTCTGTATTTGAAATCTTTAAAGTGTAAGCAGTAGAGTAAATAAGAAGGCTCAGATTGCCTCTACTGTGATTATTGTAGACTTCAAAATATTTGACAATAAATTCAATAATGTTTTTAGTTACACTGATACATTCTTCCAAAGGCGTGTGGGGAGTGCGACACCGGCTTCATTGTGAATGCTAGAATTTATGCAATTTGCTTTCAGTCTTTCTCGAAAAACGACTTCTCAACCAAAAAAAAAAAAAAAAAAAAAAAAACCACCCAAATCAGCAAAACCCACTTTCTGTAACAACTACAGAATAGGGAATGGGGAGGAAGAAAAGTTAAAATAATGCAGATGGTCTATTTGTCTTCATCTGCATGCAAAATAAATTCAAAGCCAATTAGATTAAATTAATTGTTTTAATTAATTGTTTTAATTAAGATTAACATCACCGTCTGTTTCTGACTACTCAGCTTTTTAAAAAATGTGTCACAAGCTATTGATTAATTTTCTCTTTTCTTTATTTTTCTCTTTATTGGGAACTGAAAGGTGACCAATACAAAAGGAAAGAAAAAGTAAAGCAGATGGCTTATGATGGCATCAGTGAAAATTATTTGACATAACCCTTATGAAATGCCTTTTAATTCAGTTATTTTCATTTGGCTCTCCTGTTCTTTTAAGTGCTCCATTGTTAGTCTGATATAAATGCTTTTTTTTTTTTTTTTTTTTTAAAGAATGCTTTTATGTTAGGGAAACAGTTTCTATAGCAGATGTTTATTTTTTGAAACGATAGTAATGAAATATGTTTCCTGGATGAAGTCACAAGATTTCTGCAAAGGCAGAGGCCGTTGTTTAATTTCAGCAAATCAGGACATTCTCTGACCACTGTGGGGAATGGAACAATTTTTTCATGCCATCTTATAAAGAAGAATATTCATATAGAATCAGACAAGGGCATATAGAAATTCTGTCTTTTGCAATGCTTATAAAGAGGCCTGTTACAATGGACAGAAGTGTATCATGCTGCTGGGAAGATGAGAATAAAATGTTTAGTAAAATAAATTAAACCTATACCAAAGGGATATTTTTAGAACCATCCTCAAGCCGTACCTCAAGAAGGTCAGAATGAAGAGAATAGAAAAACTTTCAGAAAAATCTACCAGGTTGGTACTGGGCTGTATTAAATGTCATATGTACTAGGCTTTACTATGGTGTGTCTCCATACCCTTGGGTTTGTCTCTCCAAAGCCATGTAAATAGATTATCCTTCAGCACAATGCAAATGTCTTGAGCTGCTCCCTTGTTGAGACCATCCATGGAAGCTCTTAGCTTGCTCTTTGAATTTGATTAATCCTTATTACCATTAATTTCTGTGTTCCTAAGTGCGTGGATGGTGTCCCCAGAGCAGCATGTTTGCCTTGAATGTTATTGAGGGTGAGAGGTTTCTGTAGAGCCTCCATTCGGAGGGTCACCTTACCCCTTGCACGTGAGGTGGTGGTGAACAATGTGTGATTTTAGTCCACCGACCTGGTAACTCATTGCTTCCTTATGAAGTAGAGCAAACTGCTAGAAACAGCATGTGGCCTTTTTCACCCTTTCAGTGTCTCTTCCTCATGTCCTAGCCATGGTTTAACTTGCAGGTAGGTCAGCTTGTTCTTTCCAAAACTAAAGGAAGCTTGCAGGCATGAGGGAGACGCATCATTTCTCTGCTGTTTTATCTGCTCTCGTGATTTTGCAGAAATTGTGTCATTCTGCTGGAGCTGAGCTGCGAGGAAATGACCAGGAAGAGGCACTCCATGTTGTGACTGCTTTCCATAGCTCTTCCTTGCTGTTCTCTTCACCAGGTAGCTTCTGGATCCCACCCAAACTGCTCCCTACCCAAACATAAATAGTGATAAATAGTGTTGCACAGAAAACTGTTGAGAGAGTGAGTGGTTTCTGCTGCCAAATATTGGTGCTGAGTAAAAAAGGTTTTGCCAACATTTTTTTTTCAATGCCTGTAGTTTGTGCTCACTGCTTGGCTACATCCTTTAGCAATGGGTTAGACATCATTGCCTTTGCATTGATCTTTGTCATCTTTTTTTGCCTTTTCAGAGTGAAAGTAGTTGCATTTTGTATCTCCGTAGCTGCTTGCCATTAACCAAGAGGTTGTCCTTGGACTCAAAGCTTTATAAAGCTCAGGTCTTTATAACCAGATCTTTTTATTCAAAGTCTTTAAGTTGCATAAGTAGAATTTATTTGAGAAATAGCATAAACTATTTTTGTCTGTAATATTAACTTATATGCATGTAATATAACAAACAGAGTGATTGGGGTCCAAAAGTGTTGTGTCAGAGCTGGGCCATGTTGCATTTATGAATTTTCAATTTTTAATGACAGGAGAAAAATAATATATTTTCTCTGGCACTGTCAGATTTGTCCAAAAGGTGGCAGCACCATCTCCACTGTCCTTCCCTGCCTTTTTATGCTGTGTCTCCCTTTAGAAAAAGATTTTTTTTTTTAATAGAAGCTATATTCTGGACTACAGTGCAAGTAGTCTGTTAATGTAAGCAATAGTGTTAGTAGCTGCAGGATCTTTACAAATGGAAAGGCAGGAATCATGCTAATGATTTTGCGTTACATGCAGACCCCATGCAGCAAACTTTACTGGTTGAGCAAATGTTGGATTGTGCAAAAGCAAATATCCTCTTACCTAGATCCACACGGGGCTGCTGATAACAGAGGCTGAAGCCTGGTCATGCTGTGAGAGGTGAGCACCATCCCGTGCTGCCTGCGCTCCCCTCGCTCAGCTTGTGATTAATAACTTAGACAGAGAGCAAGCAAAGACTTTGTGATGATGGTTTGGCTCTGCTTAATTTTTGTGAGGAGGACATGCTAGAGAAATGCTCTGCATTTTGACCAAACCAGATGGCTTTGGAGAGTGACCTTTTTAGCAACTATTACTACTACATATCACTTTTATGATCACAGTGGAACCATCTGAAATACAACTTATTTGTGTTGTACTGAGGCTTTCTTCTTTCCTGAGGATATATATTTCTTTCTTTCTTTTGTACCCTATTGAATAAAGTCAATGCTACCACTTGAAGGCTGCAATTTTTTTTTCCTTTCTTCTGCCCTTTGTAAGTACTTTCCCATTACTATTTCTTCACCTTGCCTATATGGTGCTTGTGGAGGAAGAGGCTTTGACGTGATTCCCATCAAAGGCCCCACCAACTGCTTTTCAATTTCCCACCAGAAATCTGTCATATATTAACTGCACTTCACTGTGTGTGTAATTCCATTCAAGCAAACCCTGGAGTTTGCTGCAGAGTTAAACTTGCAAATATGATGCATATGCTGAGAGAAATCCGCTAGCAGCTTGGATAGCTCATTCCTTTTGTTTCTAATACAAACCAATGTTAAAAGGACTTTTTAAAAAAATCTTATTTTCCCCCTAATTTTCCAAGAGTCGCAAGGAAATGATAATATACTTTGGCACTAGGAAACTCCTCAGCTGTGCGAAGCATCCCGTTTTCCCCTGCAGATGAATGAGCTGTTCTCCACCGCAGCCTGAGTCCCGACTGACCTGGGGAAGGAGACGGGAGACCATCGTGATGAATGCAGCCGAGCGTCCCCGATGACAGCGCTGAGCAGGGCTGTTGTGTTGCTCACTTATAAAGTACTCCCAGTTATTTACTGATTCTCTTTCTTCTTTCCCCAAGGTTACGTTATTGTACATAGCACCAGTCAGGTCTGTACAGGAAATACTACAGTCTAGGGTGTTTCTTGAGTAGTTTCTTCCTTCTAATCCGTCTCTCTATCCCGCTCCTGCAGGGCAGGGTCCAGATGATGACAAATCCCATCTGTGTGACCAGTGCTGGGTCTGCTCCTGCAGCGCTGCGTCCGTTCCTGTAGCGTGTGGCGTGGTGATGGTTTGTCAGCTCTAAAACAAAGTTTATGATGTTTCTGAACACTGTTAGTTCCTGTCAATGTTAACCTAGAAACAGTGACACACAGCTCTGTGAAGCTGCTTTATGGACCTGACGGTGCTTGCCAGGGAGACTTTATCCCACAAGTGGTGCCATCGTGCAGAAGAGAAATTGAAGGGGAGAGGGGTGTTTTTTGGAATGATTAAAAGAGTTGTGATATTGTACAGCTTCATTTCTGCCGCTGTTGTCAGGCTTAAAGTGCAAGAGCTGTTTCATACCACCAAAAAGTAGTCCAGGGTTGCTTATTAAAAAACAAATGCATCAGGAATTCATCGGCACTGCTTTTTACTAGATTGATATTTCACAATTTCTAAAAGAGACTGTTTCTGAATTAATCTCAGAATGCAACAATTTTACAATTATTTTGTGTGTTATTGCTGCATTATTCTAGCTGGTAAAAAACTGAGAAACATAACTGTAATCCTCTCTTTGAATATGTTAATTTTTCTCTGTCCTGTATGGCCTTCAACCCCATAGTGCGTGAGCACCTATCATTCATCAATGGGTTTATTTTCGTAGTGCTTCATGGAGGAAGGGGATATTGCAGAAGGCAGCCCCAGCAATAGCTACGGAAGGCAGTCCCAGTCTTGGGGGACTTGTGCAGTGTAGTGTAGGAGGCTGCAGCTCTGGTTGGGTTTCTGACTCTAAGACCAGTGCTCAATACACCCTCTTCTGACAGAGCCGAGGACCCAATCTGAAAAGGCACCTGAATACGCATCTTGAGGATTGCATGCAAGCAGTGGACTCTTGAAGACTGAATAAATAGTATTTTGAGCATGGTGGTGCTGCAAGTAGTGTATTTTTGGCTTGTGATGCCATTAAGTCGCCTGCTTTGGGTGGTGGCCATGGAGAGGACTGTGCATTGGGTTATCATTGCTGCAGAATTTGTGAGTGAAATTCTGTAGTCCTTAATTAACAAAGCCCCTTTGGGAATCTCCATTTAGGAGAGCAAACTCGGCTCCAGTGCTCCTCCTGGTGCATTTTCTGCATAGCTGATAGCACAGAGCCGCTTGATGCTACGAGGCTTGAGTGTGAGGTAGGTGAAATGACTGGTATCTGTTATGGAGCATTTTGGAGAAACTTGTAGAGTCTAATTATGCTTTTTATTTCATACGTGAAGGCAGAATGACTTGCAGGCTATCTCTGCAGGAAGAAATGATGGTTCTTGCGATAAAAGTATGCTCTCTGAGTTTGGAGATCTGTTTTATGTTTTATTTCACCACAGACTTCTTGGAGAAGCCATGAGTCCATGATGTGGACATTTTTCTGTCTTCAAGCAGGTATCATAAAGAGACATCCAAATAATTTGAGAGCGAAGGGAAGAGGAGGAAGTTGGTGCCCATAGGCTGTGCAAATGGCAGTCTTTTAAATACTTAGCTGTGTTAAATATCATTATTGAAATGTTTTATATCACTTGACTATCTTTGGTTTATATCTTTTTACCTACAGCATTGCTAAAGAACTGCTTCTTTGCAGCCAGAGTAAAGGGCTGCTGAGTATTCTGCTTCAGTCCCTAATTGCAAAGGGGAAGGGATCTTCTAGATGAAATAGTGTATTGGAGGGGCAAAGCAGAGTAGTGTAAATGTAATTCCCATCCTTCCGTTCTGCTGCAGGATAGCACCCTTGTGTGGGGAGTTTGTGTAACTGGAGATGCAGCAGAGGCTTGAGCCAAGGCTCAGGACTGTTCACTGCTGTGTTCCTTGCAGGTTTTAGAGATTAGCCAAACCTCTGGTGAAGGAGAATCTCTGAAGAAACTGTTCTTTCATATGTGGCAATGAAACCTTTTTCTCCCAGGTGACTCTGCCATTGCTCATCTGAACTACCTGCTTATTGGTGCTTTGACAGTCTAATGATGGTTTGGATGGAATCCAGAGTATCTTGTCTCACCCTTTCCGTGGGACTCCTTTCTACATCACGTCCTACCTCAGGGTAGTTGGGGATATCAGCTCTTAGCTTTATCAGAGGGTCTGTTCTACAGACTCAGTCACACCAACACCTTGTACTTGGGTGTTCCCAGAAAAGGGAAAGCTCTTTCCAGCACAGACACTTCACCTCTGCTGCTGGTAGACTGTAGGCATTGATGGTCAGGTGCCTTTGGAGTAGGGCAGCACTGCGAGCATTCCCATCCCCACGTCTGCTTTTCTGCTGAGTGAACACTGACTTTAAATATATGTTTATAATAAAACAGAAAATTTGTTCACTCATCTATACATATATTAAAATATAAAAATTTAAATAATGACTAGTGACATCTCTGAGTTCATTCCTCATTCCGTCCTGCCTCAGTATTAAGATGACCCTTTGCTTCAAATCTGCTGTTCCTGCCAAAAATAAAACAAAAAGGAATCGCAAGATTGACTCAGAAATGATGAGCTTTGTTTTTAAGCTGTAGAACAGTGTTAGAAGTCTTAGGATTTGATATCAGGAGCCTGCATGACACACTTGGATTATTTCCAGCCTTTTTTTTCCCCTCTTACCGTGAACTTTGTTTTTATTTTATATTTTAATTGCAATCTGTCGGTAATCACTTCTCTCCAGGAGCTTGATGTTAAAGGGAAACATAAAATATCTCGTAGCATGCAATAATATACTAGGAATTGACAATAGGTACTGGTGGAATTGGATTTGTAATATGCCAGAGAAAGAAAGCACTCTCTGAGATGGTGAGCAAGAATTAAAAGATATGAAAATATCAGTTATCTGAATTGTTTACAGGTTTACTGTAGTTGTACCCAGCTTGTACAGGAGAAGAAACAAACAAACAAACAAAATGCAAACTTTCAGCACAAGTGGAATATTTCCCCCTACTCGGGGCCCCCTTTTAGGGGAGACTCTGTCCTCCCCTGAAGTGCATCCCTGCACTGAGGGCTCAGTCCTGGGTTATCCTCCTCTCTGTGCCAGACACTTTGCTGCCTGGCTGACAAGTAGGAGACCCACCATGGGGACCACGTATCTTCCTGTGAATTAGGTGTCAGAGGTGGTTAAGAGATGTTGACCTGCCAGCTCTGGAAGTCCCTCGTGTGCTTTGGGGAAAAGCACGGGACCGATTTTCCGCACAAGGTATCAACCAGGTTCAGATGTAACCTAAGGTTCAAATATATTTTGCTGGTGGGGAGTTGTTTCAAAGAATGCAGTTGCTGTAGTTTGCATGTAGCTATTTGGGTTTCGAATGATCACTGTTTTGGTCAGGTGGAGTTACTGATCTGCATTTTCTCCCTGAAAATGGAGATCCGTCAGGCAATTTAAAAATGCATTGCTACTCTTGTGGGCCCTGGGTCTGCCATGCTTGCATGGAATGGTATTTGCCTGAATGAATAGTGCCCTTGTGCTTATTTGCAGGAATAATTGCCCCTGGGTTTTAGCAAGGGTGACAGACTTGAGTGTTAGTTTGCAACAGTGGGGACATATGCTAGTGATTTTCTCTTTACTGCATATAAACAGTCAGCACAGAAGTGTACAGAGATTACAGTTTTGTTTTATCTTCTATTTGGTTCTAGGTATTAAAAGAAATTTTTTCATGGTATCAGAATACTTGCCAAGAGTTGTAAAATAGAGATATTTTCTCTTCTCTCTCTCTATCTCTCTCTTCTTCTACTTTAGCAGCAAACCAAGAAGTTTTGGACCGAGATGTCTGAGAAGTTTCAGACACTTGGAACTGCTTTTCATCTTGAGAAAATAGAAGATTCAAGTGAAAAAAAAAATAGGAAAAACTAGTAATAACAGCTTTGAATGAAGTACTCACTTGAAGTAGTGAATTCAAGGCTTTTCATGGAGACTGCCATGAGCGTACTCGAACCTGCACACTGTGATGTAGTCCTATTGCATAGTATTTCTCTGAGAAGAATGGTTGCATATCTTCATTTTCTCTAGCTATTGTCATACCTTTCCATTCTGTGTAGCCTGTTTATTCCTATCAGTGGATAGGCTACTTTCTAGCTCTTCCTCCTCCCAAATATTTCATGAAAATACCGGATAACAGTAAAAAAGGAGATGTCGTGTGTGTTATAATATATTGCGGTGGTTTGCTGAAGGAGCTTGAGAGTCTTCCTATATATAACTTTTCTGGAGAAGGCACATGGCTGTGCAGTCCTGTTCGTGGTAGAGAGCAACAGGCAGGGAGGCATCTTCAAACCTTTACCAAGACTTGACAAAGTTGTTTTAGTGCTGTGTGTGATTACAGCAGCCCGTGACATGCTAGTTGGTAATTATTAAAAAGAAGTAAATGAACGTTATTCAAATTCATTTTTGAATTCATATTCAGTTTCATGTTCAAAAATATTCAGATTGCTATTCAAATGAGCAGAGGCGAATGGTGAAGATCAAAAAGCCATATTCGTTCTTTCACGCAACAGTATCAATTCCCTCAGCTCAGCTTACACAATTTTTATCCATTGCTTCTAAAAAGAAACTTCTGTCTTTGAAAAGCTTATGAGATAGGAAAATGCAGGGACTTATTCACCTCGAGTAGAAGGAGAGTAAAGCAAAACAACTGGGGTCACTGAGGCTGCAAGAATTCCTATTAACATTTGAATAAGACACAAAGAAAACTAAATGTCAAGCCTTTTGCTGTCTTATGATGAATAGTGGTGGCTTTTCTTTTTAATAGATCAGAAACACTTGTTTTTGACCCTGATTTTGTAGGAAACTCTTGTGGAAGAATAGGGATTACCAGGAGCATGACAACGTGTTCTCTGGCTAGAGTTGCTGTCAGGCACTCAGAGGAGAGACTCCTAAGCAAAAATATTGAGTTCTTCCATGTAAAAAGCCCTACTTTCTCTGGGGGAGAATTTCTGCCATCTGCCTTCTAGTGCTCCATGGGGCTGAGCGGCAGTGTTGTTTCAATGGCACATCCCCATTCCAGTCTGGTCCCCTACAAGCTGTCCAGGAGGCAGAGAGAGAACCCGGTGTCTGGCCATCTTGTACTGTTATGGTGGAAAGAAGGTTCTCCTCCCTCTCAAACTCTGCCTGCTTATTTTCTAGATTAAGGCAATTTCAAATAATTTTTTCATCCTTAAGGGTCATGAAGGCAGGGGGGACGTGGAGAGATGGGAAACACTAAGGCTTCCAAAACAGCTTATTAAATCACAGTGACATTCCTGATAATCTAACCTTCTTGAATGTCAAACCAACCCATAGCGGCAGGGGTGCATTTTCTTGATGGTATTTGCTCCCTCCTGTCTGCTTAGGTGGTGGGATGCCTGTTTTGATGGGAGCATTTGTTCAGCTGGACTGAAACCATCCATGCAGAGGCCACCAAATCTCCACCCAGTGGCAAGACACTCAGATGCTATCCCGAGAGCCACCACATCCCTCACTTTTCACTCATCTCTGCTTCTACATCTCTCACAATTTCATCTTTCACCTTTCATGCCTAGTGTGATCATTTTTCTCCTCTTCCACATTTACTTTTTGACTGTCACCCCCATGTAGCTGGCCAACACCCCAAGCATTTTTCCTTCTGGTGGAGAAGATGAGAGGCACTAGTGCAGTGGTCAATAGGTGTTATTTAAAAAGCAGACAACAGGAACTCTTTAGTTTGGCCTTTCACACTGGAGAATTGCTCACTATGTGTTTTTAAAATTGAATCTTCTGGTAATAAGAGTATGGCTATGAATGCTTGCTAAATACCAAATCTGGAGTTTAACTAGCCAAGGAGGAGAAAAGGTCCTGAGACAAGTTATCACTTGGAGGAGCTGCCAGAAACGCTTTGGGAGAAGGAGCGTATGTACTGGGATGCTTTTCCCTAGCAAATCAAAGCCTGTTTTTATATGCTTTGTCAACATAAAAAAAAAAAGTTACTTGAATTAAGTCTGGCGGCAGTCAAGTAGGGTTAAAATGGATCCTTTGCCCTTTATTGGGTAGTACCTGGATGAGCTGGGAGTTATATTAATAATAAATCCCTTCCTATCATGTGCTATTTTCCTCCACTCCTCCTCTTCCAAATTAAGGAAAACAGAAAGAGAAGAAACTACTGTTTCTGCTTAACAGAAATTGTTTTAAATTAGCCTGGAGGTGTGGTTACTCCTGTAATCCAGCGCTTGTAAACATGCGATCCTGCCAATGGAGCAGTGTATTTTAAGCTGATATGAGATGGACCTCTGCCAAGAATCTTTTCGTAGGAATAATTGAGTCTATTTTTCAACATCAAGCTTTGCTCTGTACAGTCTCAGTTATAAAGTAATCCCAAAAATAATCTTCAACATTCTGCAAAGATGTTTGAGGTTTTAAAAGTTGTACTACAGCAAATGCCATAAGTTGCCTTTCACTAGGTTCAACAATCTGTTATGGGAAATTTCCTCTAATTCAAATACATGAAAACTAAAATTACTGTAAATGAGTTGATGCGAAGCTAATATTGTCACCATTTCCCTTTTGCATTTTATTACATGGTGTATCTTTTCAGGAACACTTTGCACTTTTCTGCGGTGCTTTAAATACTGCCCTGGAGAATAAACATTTCTTCTCAGTAAACAATCCCCAGAAATAGATTTTTACCGCAAGTAGTTTGTTTTTAATAACACATGCTGGCTCTCAGAGCTAGATTCCTGAAGGAACCGTAAAATGCCTTTCTGTCCCAGCATCCGACTTCCCTTCTTTGTCAACCTTTTAACAGATGTGTTGGATTTGCTGTACTTACAGGTCAGCCTCTGTTTATTCAAAATAAAAAAAAATACGCAAAAAAATAGACCAAAAAAAAAAGGGAAAGGGGGCATATCCACATGCCACGCTAGGCTGGACTCAGTAGGGCCAGAGCAAAGTCCATTCGCAGACACATCCCACGAGGTCAATGCACTTGGAGTCGGGGGGGGTCGATTTTCCCGCAAAAAACCTTAGCTGTGTGATTTTTGTGAAGGGAAAAATTGGTTCTCCCTGGACTCTCCTAGCGCCTGGGTATGAGGATTAGGCTAATGCAGACTCACAAGCACAAATCAATGCAGATTTCTGAAATCCTTTCTGCTAACGATGGATCTGATCATACAGTTCACAGACATAATTTTGTACCTCCTTTCTGAAACAGAGGGAATATCGCTTGGACATGCAAATTTAATTGAATTTTCAGCCTCTACTAATGCTTACTTTCAGGAAAATAAAAGGAAAGTAGTAAAACTAATTTGTTTAAATAAGCAACAAAAATGATGGGCCCTTTTATAATTTGTCCAGAATAAACCTACTGTAAGGAACAAATTCATCTCTTCCATCTTCCAAACTAATGAATATAAAAATTATTTCCAAAGCAGTGCAGGTTCCAGCACACTCTATGGCTGTGAAACTGAAAGTCCCCCAAGTGCGTTGGTGGCTGCAGCAGACAGGGCAACTCTCTTGTGGTGCCCACTGAAAAAGCTGTGGGTTTCTGTGTTACCAAATTATCTGCTTAAAATGTTTTATCTCCCTTACATGCTTTTGGTGAACCTGAAAAGACCTGAAGTACTTTTACTTGGCAGTTCCCAAAATTTCCTACAAGCAACCTTTAAAGAAACCATTTTTTTCCATCTGTCAATGCCATTTTTGTTTTGTGCAATTTTATAAAATGAAAAAATGTGTGAAAAGAAATGCTTGGGTTGATTTGATGGGCATTTGGTGTTGCTGATTTGGGGCAATTGGACGCAGCTGCTCTTGGTTAGGATTGTCTTCTCGAGGACATCACGCCATGTCACTGCACACAGGAGAGCAAAATGTAGTTTGTTAGCTATTTATAACAACCGAAAGCAACCCATTAGGCTTGCAATGGTAATGTGTTTATACTGTGGAATGTGTGAAAGATGTTATTTAGCTTGTGATTAAGAACTCAGATGAGGAGGGAAACCCTAGAGCTGATGGTAATTAAGCTCATATGGGAGAAAGCTGCCTGCATAGGAGAAGTTTAAAGCTCTGATGGCCGTTTTTGAAACTACAGTTTGAATTTGGCTCATGTTCTGCCATGGAAGATTAGTGTCCTGAAGGAGGGAGGGCCTGTTGCTTTGCAAAGTTTTGTTATTCCCAGGGTTATGCTGAAGTAATATTGGAGGGGGTTTCCAGGGAGAATAATGTGCATGGATGTGAGCTTCCCGGCCTTTTCAGATCTATTCAGCATCATCAGAAAGAGTAAATTAAAATCTCTTGACCTCATATGTGCTTCCAGGTACTTTTTCCATTTCCTTTGCACAGCTTTCAGCCATAAACATGACATCTCTGTAGCTGGTGGTGCTGATTTTCTTGGTAACTTTTGCATGGTGAATAGTTGGATTATTTCCTTCTCTGCCACAATAGGGTCTCTTACAGATCCTCTGAGGCAAAAATCTGCCAGGGCCTCTCGGCAGTAATTCTTCCTAATTTTCATTCTCATCCTCTCACACTTTCCCTATGACTTGCCTCCTCCGCCTTTAAAGCTTCAAGCGGTATCCTGATGCTGATGACTTCCAATTCCCCCGAGTTCTCCTTGTTATCTCTGCTTTTTCCATCCCTTTCTGGGAATAGCTGGTTACCTGCAGTCCCATCCCAATCACTATTTGTTAACATCACCGGTCTTGGCACCGATTGCTACAGTATCGATCCTGGCTCCTGCATCTTTCTTCCTTTATCGTGGAGGACAAATCATGTTGGTTCTTGAAGTGGATATTGCTCCTTTCCAGTCCTGGAAGAACATGCCCGCCGTTGATTTAGTAACTAGTTGTCTTCGCAAACACCCTTTCTTCCTCTTTGGTCTTCGTTCTTCTCGCTCGAGTCCTGTTTGAGCCTGTGCAAGATCCTTTCCGCTGCCCCAGACACACCAAAGCCCCTCTGATTCCTCGGGCTCTTTCCTCCTAACTTGCTGATTGCTGACTCAACTGCTGTCCTTCACCTCATCTGCTATTGTCCCCCAGGCCCTTGTTTCTCCTTCATTTATTTCCTCTTGCCCCTCTTCTGCTGTTTGTGCACCGCCAAGTGGTTACATCTAAAGGTATTTAAAGAATTAAATATCACATAAGCTAAAGAAAGGAGAATCTGGTTTATTCTTGTAAATAATGTGCTATCTGTGGAATCAGTAGTGATGTCCCACCTTGGTACCTGCCTTTGGTTGCTGGAGAGCCCTGAGATGACCCTGAATGGCTCTTATGAATAATAATTCACAGCGAGGAATAATTTAAACTCCAACTATTAAAAAAAATATTGTTCTGAATTGATATTAAAGAATCAATGAATAGCAAGGAGAATGTTTAATAAGCTTTCTGGAGGTCTGCAGTGCTGGGACCTCTTCCAATGATTTAAAATGCATTTCATGTTGATTTTCCAAGGTTTAGGGGGATTTATGCAAGTAACTAAGAGCTCTTCCAATTCTTGTTCCTCATACTTGGCATCCCTTTACTGCTCTTCTAATGCCATCCATTTGGACTGAATACAAATTAAAACAAAAACAGAAGCAAAACAATACTTGCATTTTGGATTCTAAGTGCCTCTGTGATATGATAGCAATATCTGCTTGCTTGTTTAGAAAGCCAAAGAAGATTAATTTTGTGGTTTATTTCTGTCAAAACTTTTTCCTCTCATCTATCAGCATCACTGTGTAGCAAGGACAGTCGATGCTAGTGGTTACTTTGATCGCTAAGGGCTGCAAGAACTGTAGAGCCGTGTCCGCAGCAGAACTTTGTTATGTGTTAGTTTGGTCTCAGCAACCATACGGTTAAATTGGGATTTTTCCCCACGTCTCCAGGCTGGATGCACTCCTGTGAAGGGTAGAAATGCAACAGATCAGCTTTCACTTAAGGAAGAAGTGCCAAAGCAGTTCTCAGAACAGCTCTATTTGAAAAGCTGAGGCTTTCAGAAGAAATAAAAACTGCTAGGAGTCGAAAATGAAAATCTGTAATTGAGCTACATATGACTGCTTCCACTTCAGACAAAATATGTTTATATTTATTCAGGAAAATAACTATTATTGTGAGTAATATAAGAATATACTAACCCATATATTGAAACATTGTGTTAGCTTTTAGTATTTCTATTGCCTGGTTCATTTGATTTCTAAATGTGCCTATTAATTTTGCATATTTTTGAAACTTTATGACCTCCTAAAGATGAGACCATTAGAATATAATATACTAAAATCAGCCCTCAAATGCCATATTATTAGGCATGTGAAAACTTAAGATGATTTTTACATTTTATACATTTTTTCATGTATTCCTATCTTATTGTTTTTTTTATGCCGAATATGTTTGAGATATGGAATGTAAAAACCCGTTAAACTTATTTTTGACTGCCCAAATGTACACATATGTAGTCCTATCTGCCCAGAGAGTTCCTGTTTTAGATATCTTCCCATCACCCCAGCTGAGGTTGGCATTTTAATCATAACCACTTAGAGCGTTATCTTTTTACAGTAAAAATAATGACTTTAGTTTCAGGAGGATAAAATAAATGGATTCAGGTAAAATTGGTGTGAGAACCCATTTCCATTCTTACAGGCCTCAGTGTCTCTTGGGGAGAAAATATCTAGTGTTTTCAGACTACATTTTTTCTCTTCCATAATTCCTAATTTCTGTTAGTTTCTTAGTTAAATGGACTAAGTCATCTCTCCCCATTACAAAGCAACCTGGTATATCCTCACTCAGAAAGTCTTAAATAATACCATTGTTAGCTGCTTACTTACCACCTTCCTTTTCCCTCTCCCCCTTGCTTTTTTCTTTTTCAGTATTTCCCTATTATTTCAGTACTCGTGCTTTAAAACTCCTGCTGTGCCTGCTTAAATCACCTTAAGATGCTGTTTGCTGACGTGGGCCAGATAAAACTGATTATGGTTATAGTATTGGCTCTAGCTCAGGAAACTGAGAGAAGTGTTCATGGTTGTGTAAAAATGACCAAATCCTTAATTATGCAGGGAGAGAAAGAACCAGGAACTGTGGCTTCTTCCTCCTTGAACTTCCCTGCTCCTGGAGAGGTGAAATAGTCGAAAGAGGAACCTTGATCAATAAAAATGGTAGAGGGGAAGCCTTGTTGGTGTGATGCCCTGCTATTCTGAAAATCCATAAAAATTATTTGACCCTCTGGTTTCTGAAGACCAAATGTGCCTTGAGTCTTACTAGGGGAAAAAAAAAGAAAATAATCTTGAGTTTGACAGTCATACTGAGCACATTTCTGGCTCTAGCCTCATGTGATCCCTGTCAGATGTGATTGGATACCACGGCAGACATGGAAGCTGCTCGCTTCGTGTGTGGAGGGGGAGAGAGCCATTCAGTTTTTTGGGGATGTGCAATATAAGACAAGCGACTAAAGCAGCCATCTGCACAGTCCCTTATTGATACTTTACAAATCAAAGGTTAATTTACTGGTAACATAATGGGTTACCCTGGAAAATAATGCATTCAAAGTGATGATGTACAGGTTTATGTGGTGAGAAGATAACGTATAGGGAATGTGAGTCATAAATGCCTTATGCTTCCTCTCTCCTACTATCAAAGGTGCCTCTTTTACGTGGCGGCCAGAGGGACATCTGTTAAAAATAAGCAGGAAAAATAAAGGTTGTTAAAACTGCATGGAAAGTGGCATTAAAGTTGCTTAAATCCACTATATCGTGTACTATGCATCCTTTTGGTTTTGGATTATGCTCAGCAATTCATACTGATACTTCATCGTTTCAGATGCTTCCCTGGCTGTTCCGGAGCTCGAGGCACATCCCGACACCTCCCGCAATCCCGCTTGCAGGCACCTCTCCTCAACGCTCACTCTGGAGAAGCGCAATTTAATGTTTCCGTCTCTGATTTTGGGTCCGACTCCCGTGCCAGGGGCTCCAGTAAGTAATGCAAGCAGCACAGGTAGATGGATCTGACAGGGCTGAGGACGAAGAGCGTGTCAGGCGCTTTTCTCCAATGAAGGCTATAGATCAGCACCAGGAATCTGCAAGAGCCGGAGAGGGTGACAGGGGAATAACATCCCTTTCTCTTCCATCGACAGGGGTAATAACTCCTGGCTCCCTGGGGACAGATTGTAAAAGCCAATAGCCAGGAGCTGTGAAGCAGGGAGCCTAGAGGAATTGAAAATTAAAGAGGGAGTGAAAATTTTGTGCAAGGCTTCAGCGAGGTGTTGGAATAAACCATCAAATGTCATTCTTTTAATTGCCTTGTTGTTGATAGAAAGACGCTCTGAAATTTGAGTTCCTATTACTTTATCAGGTTAAAATACCAGGAAAACAGTAGTAAAATGTTAACATACACTATTCATGTCTTCATGTGTAGCTGACTATCATATATTCTACGGCAATAGTATTATTGAAAGTGTCAGGAATATTTTTTCAAGTATTGCTTTAAAATTAAAGACCTCTTGAACAGTTAGAAGTTGAATATCATTATTATAGGCACACGTAGTTTTAGCATGATGATGCTCTCCGTTATATATAAATCATATAATAAATTCAAATGGCTTTGTGATTTATGCATAGTCAATGCCTGTTATATGTAAAATTCCACATTGTTGAATCTTCCACGGTTCACCAACATTTACGTTTTGGTTGGGTTTGCGTCTGGGAGGAGGACTGCAGTACTATTAAATTTTACTAATTTTACGATCCTGCTGTCATACAGGATGCGGCACCTTTTAATGCTGGGCTGGCAAACATTTAAACAAGCAAATGCGTCGGAGAGCTCCAGGGCTCTGCAAGAGCCAGAAGCACTTAAAAGCGGTGTTTTTTATATGAGTTGTACTTGCTTAGTTTTTAAACTGCGACTGGTGTTTAGTTAAATCTTTTACAGACTCAGTTCACTGAAGGTGACAGAAGTACTCACTTGAGCTCCATGAAAAGTAGACATGACAGTAAATTTTTCAGTCGGAGACAGGAGATCTTGTTATAGGAGTCAGTATGGGGGTCAGGGCAGAGCCTGTTGATGATTGAGGAAAAGAGAAGTAAATTCATTCTGCTTCAGGCACTTTGTCAAGTGCCAGTAGCTTACCATTGAGAACTAGTCACCCGTTCGAGTCTTACGGCCCTAGAGGTCACTCATTTGATATAAATCATAGCCCCGCATGGGCTCGGCAGCCTATTGCCACTCGAGATGAAATAAAAAAGAGGGATGCCTCGTCCTGAATTGAAATGGCTGCGAATATCCCACCACATGTTGCTGTTTAATGCAATATGTGGCTAGATATCGATCTCCAAAATCAAGTCATTAAAATGTGCAGTTTTTGTTTATTGGAATGAAGCAATTAAATGGTTCAGTTATGCCAGACCTTACCTTTTCTGATGAAAACTATTGATTTCTTGCCACAGCTTTATAAGCGACAATGTTTTTGATTACTCTTGACAAACCTCCTTGGAGTGTTAATTAAAATCGTAGCAGATGAGCAGGTGTGGGAGATCATTAGATCGCCCGGATCACACACCGCACTTCATATTCTGCAGCCTTGCATAATGAATAGGGCACAAGAGGGGAAAAACAATATCTTCATCAGCAGAATTAGCATCTTCTCTCTCTTTTTGTTTTTAACTAGGTGACAGTACATTTTACAGCACATCCATTTATCAGCTATTGAGGAACTTCTACTGTGTTTGATGAAATTCACTTTCTTTTGAAATGCGACTTTGTCATGTAAATGCAAAAACATAAGTTTACATGAGAATGTGGATTAAAGAGAGCAGTTGATATCTTGAGTCTAAAAACAAGGCAGGAACTTTAGACGTTTTCCTTGATAAGACCTATTTAAATATGTGTCCCTGTATTTTTCTTTTGCTTAACTACATGATGGTATAAGATAGCATAAGGACTATCGATTGTGTTCGTTTTGAAAGAGCAAATTATTTCATGATTAATTTACAATAGATTTTTTTTGTCTGGTGCAATATTAATCAGTTAATAATTATTTTTTCCAAACCTTATTATTATGCAAAAACAGTGACTGCCTACTGTATTTCTCACATGTCTAGTAGCATGTTGTGGGGTGGAGGATACCCCTGATACTGCAGCCTGCTGTGATAGGCAGCTCTGCTGCCAAGACCACCCAAGAAAAAGAAGGAATGAGAGCAGGTAAAAGAGCTAAAGATGTAGTTTGATTGAGGGTGGGAGATATGTTTGGAGCAGCAGAGGTAAATGTAAAAAAAACTTTTGATCACAGACTTTCTGGCTCATAAATCATAGCTTCAGTTTCCAATGATGTGACAGGTGAGTCCTGGCAACAGTTAAGTGAAAGCTGATGTGGTGGGCTTGTAGCTCAGCCCCTTAGCTGGCAGGTTGAGACTTAATGGTTTTACAGTGAAAAACAGGAGGGTTTTTTTAATGCTTCAGGTAATAATAGAAAGCAGGTCATGCTTGGGCATTCGGAGCCTTCGGGATACATTTTGCCTTGGACATTCACGTGCCTTTTGCCTTTGATCAAGGTGCCCCTCCTTGCCTGCTTATCTACTTGGAAATGGGCTCAGCCAGACCGCGCTGTGCTCGCGGTGCAGAGCTACTGTGTAATTTAAGTCAAGTTCCTAAAGCTATTTGAGGCCTTAGCATAAATGCAAAGTCAAATTATAAACCCAGCATTAATTTCCTAATGCTTAATTGACTGTGCTCGTGCTTGTCAGATACTCCCCAACATGGAAGTGACGTTGAGAAGTGTCAACCCTAAGTTAGCTCCAGTGATCACAGAATTAAAACAGCCACCCACATATGAACACATTACGAAGATGGAAGAGAAGGTTTAGAAGATAGGGGCACACTGGAAATGCTATTGTTTTCCAGCAGATATTCAGCTGACTGACTTAAGTTGTCCCATTGATTTCGGTGGGCAAGGTAAATGAAATTTGACCCTAAATACAGTTTTCCGGGTCTCTAGATGGGAGTTAACTGGAAACTGAAGGGTGGCTGCTTTGCAGCAGCAGTGCTCTTGGTCTGCATGCTGTGATTGGGTTGTGGATTTTGGGTCTGAATGCGGAATGTGGTATCAATCACCTTTATTTGTGGAATTTATTGCTTCCTGCCTTTTAGGAAAGTCCTTCCTTACCTTAGTATTTCTGGAGACACGTGATACTCATTCAAATACATGTAACTCGAGGAGATCTTGAGATTTTGTAGGATGGTTCTTGAGGGATGGTTGAGTGCAGTTGCCTGTGCAGCAGTCGGCAGCAGCAGTGCCCTCTGGAAGAGCCTTTGTGGCGTGAGGGGCTGTAGAGTGGAGCCAAATATGCCAGGGTGGTCCCTAGCAGGTCTGAGGGCCCTTGGGGTGATGTTTTGTATCTCCTTTCTAGGGGGTAAATTGATTCCTGGAACATCCTGTAAGCATCCAACCTGGCAGAGAAATGTTTCTCAATAGCACAAGAATGAAATAATCTGGGGAGTATAATTCAAAGGGAACCAAGAGCAGGTGCTGCAGGGTGTATATTCCCATATTGTTTGGTGCTTTTGTTACTACTGATCTGAGGTTTTGAGACAAGACGGCTGTTGTTAAGAACTTACTGGCAGACCATGCATGCCACATGATTTATAAAATAACTAATGATACTTCTGGAGGTAGTCAACACAAATTTGCACAGGTTGCAGATCAGCAATCTAAGCACAGGTTGTGCCGAGCAGGGTACAGTTTTGCATCCTGAAATCCAAAATACATTTTCTATGTGTCAGCACCTCCAACAGGCTCTCAAATTTCTGCCTTTGCTGCTTCCCAAAATATTAACTGTAGAAAAGTTGAGTGTAAGTGGTTATTACCTGAAGATGTCAAGTGCTAGTAATACTACTACTACTACTAATAATTCACCTAGTGCCTTTAGTTTCAGGAACCTTTCGCAGTGATTAGACTTGCCATGGCCAATGTGCCCAAAGGAGGATAGTTCTGATCATCTGCAGAGGCTGCATAAGCACTGACCACCCAAGAGGCAATGGAGATACAGGGTAGAAATCAAGATATGGGGTAGCCTATTATTCAATAGGCATGGCTAAGTGTGCAGGTGCATCTGAACGTTGATTTTGCAGAACAAAATATTGCAAGACCCACCTCTGATGAAAGGGCTGGTGGGCTTTGGTGGGGACTGTGGAGTGGGACGCCACTGGGACAGGGCTTTTTGCTGGCACTTACCACATGTGAATTGTCACCCCTGCGGCTGCCCGCATGGGGCTGAGCACAATGGAGCAGCCAGATGGTGGAAACAAAGCCAGCAAATGCACGTGGCTATTAAAAGCTGTTTACATCAACTTCCAGCTTTTCATGGGCTGGAGTTTATATAGAGTCACTGTGCAGAGTGCTGAGCACCATCCTCTCTCCACATCGGACTTTTCTGTGCTATTGTTGCTTATGTGTTAAAATAACACTCAGAATACATACCTCCAAGCATGCTTTTTTTTTTTTCAGTAGGAGATTTTTCATTGTATGCTAATTGCGAGCCTTCAAATATTTTAATTGATTGCCCTAATTTCCCCGCACTTTTCCCGCAGTGCCTGGAGGTTCGGAGTAGCGATGGGCAGACGGGTGCCTCGCGTCTCCTCCCGCTGACCCTTGCTCCTGGTGGCTGCGTTGCTCAGCTTCCCGGTCCCCATCTTTCCCTGGCCAAAATAAACTCACTGATGGGACGCGAGCCTCGCTCGTCCGATTGCCTTGCGTGAAGCTGCAATGCGTAGCTTTGGAGGAGTGCAAAGGAGGAAAGCTTTTTAAAACTGTGCTTTTGCATACGTGTTTTCCAGTTAGTTATACAATATGCTTGCAAAAATGACCAAAACTGCCTGAAACAGCTTTAAAAAATTGCACTAATTTAGAAGAATCAACAGAGCTAATATTCTTTCAAGCATATGAATGATGGCTCACATAAAAGCTGTTATCTGTCTACAGGATGCAAATCAACTACATTATTGTTATTATTATTATTATTTTCAATTTGCTTTAAAAATGAAACCTTACCAGCCATCCCTCTCTCTCCCCCACAGGCATGGGATCAATAAGGTCTCAGGTGAGGTGGAACTGGGACCATGAGGTTCTGGAGGACGGTAAGGATGGTGTCTTCGGTTTGTGCCCCTGGAGAACCTGGCTTTGATGGCCAGCTCCTGGCCACCGTGGCACGCATGATAACATGGAAAAACAAATGGCCCCTGAAAAGCACTTGTAAACTGTGTAAATCTAATAAATCTAATTTTGATATTCTGTTTTACTCCTTTGTGCCGTTTCTATTTACCCTAGAATACAGAGTTCAGCTTCTTGTTAGTGATAGCACTAACTGTCATAAAGTGAACAGAATCGTGCATATTTCTTCTGCAAGAGAAATCCTGACACATTTTATAGGTTTTGAATAAATAGAACTCAGCAGCATCTAAATAGGGCTACTGAGAAAATACTCTGAAGGTCTTCACTGATTGTTTTGGTGGTGGGCTTTCTAAAATGGTTATATACCATGCAGGTTTGAAGGAGTACTACAATTCTCAATTTTAGCACATTTATACAGAACTGTAGAGAAATGATCATTGTGAATTCAGGAGCTTTCTTTAATATGATGTTTTATTAATATTAAAATTGGATGGTAATTTTATAATTCATACATGGTGCAGTTTATGGTATCACAATTTTCTTTCTTGTTTGCAAACAGCAGCTCTGTTAATCTCTAAGCCTCCTAATTGCACTGCTGAATACAAGGTTTAGTTATAAAGAGACACCGTTTATATTAGCATGCAGAAATATCATGCGATTTGTTACTTTTGTAAATGCATGAATAAATGACTCGAGCAGTCTCAATCTTGATATTTTTTAAAAACTTCTAATATTTTACAGAGTCATTTGTTTATTTGACAACATGTGACTGTAATGTAAAATAAAAACATTAACTTTTCGTATCTGTTTTTACTATTAGTTGAAAGGATGATGATTCTTCAAACACGACATTCTTCCTGGATCGTTCCAGCAGATAATTGTGACATCGAATACCAGAGCTATGACTATTTTCAGAAACTTTTGAACATGAGGTTCCCAGACCCAAATTTAGGTATCCAGATAAGCTGGCTGAGGTAAGGGTAACTTTTTCAAACGAGTTCCATTTAAATTTGAACTCTAGTCTAATTATAAGTATTTCTCTATTTAAAGATTTAACCTTAGGTTATTGTTTTGGAAGTCTTGTTTGGGGCACTTTTTTTCCTGAAATATATTAGGGAACAAGAAAAGCCTGCCAATTTTTGTGCTCTTCGCACTGTTATTTTTGTGCGATGTGGCAAAATCTCCGTTCCTTAGCACTGCTTTCCTTGGACAAAGACTGAACCCTTGGCTTGGCAAACGTCCTTAGGAATAAAGTTAATGCTGGGAATTTCCTCTGAGCTCTGCAATGCACACATGGTTTTCAGGGATGAAATGACTCCTGCAGCATCATCATCTTTGGAACATCGTGGAAAAGATCTTCAACATTGTGGAAAAGATCTTCAATCTCATGGAAAAGGTCTTCCATGAGAGGTCTGACAGGGCTCTGTAATTAAGGGCCTGTGTTTCGCTCCGTTCTCTTGAGGTTTGTTGTCATTTCCTTGTTCCCTGAATCCATGCACCTGGCAGGTAGACAGGGATCATTTCCCAGTGTTGTGGTGGCCCCTGCATGCATGGACACATGGTCTGGGGCTACCAAGGTAAGAGTTTGCACCAAGAATAAGCACTGTGTTTAGTTGTTGTGGGGCTTGTACACCAGAAAAATGGGAAATATAGGAAATATATTAAAGAAACGGCGTTAAATGCTACCAGCGCAGGGGGGATGTGGTGTTTAAGACCTTTTTTCTGTAAAGTCAAGTTATTTTCAGTATTACGTTGGAGCACAGCAATAGAAGTATCTCACATTATTTCTATACCACGAAATGATTAATCTCTGACCTTTCTGTTCCAGTGCTGGTAGTGCTGAAGCCTCACTAAGTGAGGCCCTTCCTGATGGTGCAAAATGATGGAGAAAGACAGATTTTGTTTAATAACGGAGCAGCGCAGGGCGCCAGGAGGGAGGAGGAGCGTCCTGGTGCTGGCGGGGCGCAGGCCCGGTGCCCGCGGTGGATGCGCCCTCGGAGCCAGGTTGTCAGCCCAGCAGCCAGCGGCTCCGTTTCCTGTTTATGCCTGCGCGGGGCTGCACATCCTGGCTCGCTTGCCTTCAGCTGCAGGTTTTTCCGCACTCCCTGGGAGATTTCTTCCTTAAAACGGCTTGTTATTTACCATTTAAGTAAGCCATTGGAATTTTGTTAATTCCTGTTTTACTTAGCACATGCGAGACGTTATCGTTAGCTAAAGGAAGATGATGTTGAGGTAGTAACTGTTACTGATACTCCTAATTAAGTGACCTTTGCAAAACAAAATCCGATCAGGCTGTGCCTGCAGCGTGAGGAGCTGATGCCAAGTTTACAGCTTTGCAGAGGTCTGGCCTATTGTATATCTGACCCGAGGTTATCAGTTATTCAAACCTGCTCTATCATTTAAAAATAAGCTTTCTGTGTATTGCAAATATATATTTTTTCATCTGTCATAAGGCTAATTAAATTTGAAAGGGTGTTCTTAGCACCTCCCTCAAATCTGCCATTCAGAAGTTCTTGTGCGTTCGCTGCTCTATGTCTGACCTCAAGAGCTACAGCTGCACTAAGTTTAATAGGCTTTCCTAGGTGCAGCAAGCAGCTTCAGTGAATGGCCTTCATGCCTACCCCCAAGGAGGGTAGTTAATGAGGAAGGAGGCTGCTAATAAAGCCACACTCCTAGGCAAATTTGGATGCTATTTGGTAAAGTGACTGTCGGTAAGCTGCATCTCTCCCCCTTCCCTTTTTGTTGCTTTATTGTAGTTAAAAGGTAGATCTGTAGCGCTGATTTATAGTGGCACCAGACTGAGGCTGGAGTGGATTTTATTAATCTAACAGTACATTTTCCAATAAGATAACAGATATGTGGTACAAGATGCGTAAGGGTGCAATAAAAAGCCAGAGTATCTTGAACCTGTATAGCTGGAAAGGAGAGAAAAAAAAAGAAAAATAAAAAGAAAAAGTAGAGAGTGTTTTGTAGCAAATTTGACAGACTGAAAAGACAAGTCCTGACAAGTCCTGTTTGCACTTCAGCTTGGGTTGGTTGGCCTAGCTTTAAAGCTAATGGCCTAGTGGCCAGTGGCACTGTCCTAGAACATCACCTTTGAGGGACCATTAAAGACATAAAGAGAAATATTTAAGCCTTCTTAATAGAATTAAGATGTTCTTCCTTTGGTCACTTGCTTCCAGTTTGTGACTAACCCTGTTAAACTCAGTAGAGCTTGCTTTGGAAAAGCCATTACAGAAGATATCATTCATACACAGAGCTGAATGAATTCCTCTTCTCCCAAGGGATGATTATATTTAATGATAATGTAGTGCTGAGGCTTAAAAATTAGATTTTAATGGATGTTAAACTAGTCATTAAATACAATCAAGTTTATTTCCTTAGTTATTTGAAGTCAGAAGAGTGTTAGAGCCCCTTTCCAGACATTGCCTGTTGTCTTGATAAATGTTATTAAACAACAGCTGATGAGAGTATTTTTATTTCAAGCGAGCATTGTTTGACTATCAGTTTCTATTTATATCATCATTTATTGTTCGCTTCCTACACTATAGAAGCGCTTAATGTAAATTGCAGAAAATAGCATTTTTAAACCTTTTCTTTTCCCAATTGTCTTTTCAGACCGACTAACACCGGGTCTAAACACCCAAGCCAGCTTGGGAATGGGTAAGCAGCAATTCCCTTGGTGACCGTGTTCACATTGTGAGATGCCTCAAGACACATGTTTTGGCCATCAGGTCTAAAGAATATCCCGTTTAGGGCTTCTCCCCAAAGTAATCAAGCTTGGAGACAGCTAAACAGCAATTCCTCCAAGGGATGCAGCTACAAAATGAGCTCAGCATTTGTTAAACACCAAAGCCTGGTACTGGCTGTTTTTTGCAGGATATTCTAGTGCGCCTTCACCTTCCGACAGCGGAGGCAGCCAAGGTTAAAAAGTACATGCATTTA
>NW_010587591.1:0-12513 GCF_000705375.1 Tinamus guttatus | reverse complement strand
CAGGTGTGTTACCCAACAGAGCTAAGATGAGCCAAATGCTGCCCTTAAATTTAGGAGCAGAAGAGGTTGTGCAAAATATTTACGTCTTTGGAAAATGTTAAGCATAGTACTTACTTTGGTACTGAGTTTCCTCCTACTACTTTCAGTATGTTCACAGCTTTGTTTAGAAGAAAAACAAAATCATAGGTATGTTTTTATCCAGGCATCCTTTGCAGATTTCTCCTCTGCTTTGATTGCTGCTTGCTGGCTAATTTGGTGGGGGGGACTTTGTCTTTTTTCATTTCATTTTTTTCCGAGCACTTACCCTTTCCATACTTTCAGTGTCCCTTGTTGTATTTTTAAATTATTGCAGAAATTCCCCTTCCTTCTCCTGTGGCTCGCAGGAAGCCAGCAGGATGCCAATACTGCTTACCCGCGGAAATTAAAAGCCAAACAATAGGTAAGGAAAATAAAGAGACAGAACAAACAAGAGGCACCGTCTTTTCTGTCAGCGCTCAATGTTTTGTGCAATGTTCATTTGCAAACATGCTGGAGCTTCAGGCTTCGAGGTCCATCTGGGAGCATCTATTTCTGTGCTATTTTGCTTCTTGCTTTTTTGGTGGCCGCTGTCGAAATGCAATGCTGGACTCTTAGGTCTTTCCATGTGCTTGTAAGTGGAAAAAAAGCAGCATGCTGGTGTGGGTAGCTTTGCAGTCCAAGGTGTGATAGTTGATGCAGAGAAACAGCATATTTATTTATTTGTTCTTTTTTCTGGTATGCTGCAGGCAGTGGCGCTCCCAGGACTTGCCATGCTGGTGAAGTGAAGTCGTTTGAACACATATTTAAAGTTCTGTATATCACATGGTTCTCTGGAAACTCCATATCTTTTTATTTTCTTAAGTCTTTCGTAAGCTCATCGGCACCATGGACATACGATGAGGGGCTTGTATCCAGTTTAACATCTCACTCCAGGCTTGGGGATAAATAGACCTCTCCGTTTGCCACTGACACGTGTGTGAAGAACAGCTCGTAACATGATTGAACTCCATTGATTTTTCATAAAAGTTTAATAAGATGATACAGGTCAAAAGCTTTGCAAAATTTGCAATAAATTCCCGCGGTGATGTGAACAAGACTTAGTGGGGAGCGCTGACACCAGAGGCGCTTAAATACAGGTTGAGTTATACCGAGGGTAATGGGGACTTGCGTCATTTTGGTTAATCATTTTGAACCTTGGGTTTCAGATGACAAAATTTATAGCATATGGATCTTCTTGGTTGCATGTGTGGGGGTTGCTTTGGTGCCTAATTTTTACAGCTGCCTTGCAAATAATTGTTTTAATCACGCTCCTCCTGCATTTTCAGAAATCTTGGATTCAGTAGGAGTAGAGCCTTTTTTGGCCTTTTTTGGTGTTCAGTTGGGCAAGGTCTAACGTCATTGGCAGTCATTAACCACAGAGGTCCCCTGGGCATTGGCCATAGAAGACATCAATGTGCAGAGCACTGGCTGCTCCTCCAAGCACTTGGAGGTCACCTCCAGACGCCGTCATCGTCACCACGTGCGTGGGCGATGACTGTGTCCGCCGGGGAAGGCTGGCGCCACTGGTGCTGCCCGTCCTCGTTGCTCATGGCCTCAGGCCAGGTCTTGGAGGCTGAAGAGCGGCCAGGTCAGTCTGAGCTGTTGTCCCTCAGGACGTGAATTTTTCATGAGCAGCAGGCCCTTTTTTCGGGCTTGACTTTGTTCCCTGCGATGGCGCGCTTGGGAGGAAGAGGATGTTTATGGTCCGCGCGGCATCGGCTCCTGCCAGAGGGAGGCCGGCGCGTTGCGACGGCGTCGAGAGGCCGTGGGTCCCAAGCACCTCTGCGGGGAACGAGGGCTCTTAGTCCGTCTGGAAAGTCTGGGCCTGGCTCTCCACGCATTTCCTTTCCAGTGCTGGAGCATGTTCCCCTTCATCCCTTGGCAAGACTGAGGAGCCCTGGAAGACTCGCATGGGCTTGGGATGAGACGTGCCTCGAGCCACGCATATGGCAGCATATATGTATTTTTTTGCCCAGAATGGGGGGTGGGGAATATATATTATGTCCTTCTTGAATGCACAGAGAGTGACATTTAGCTCAAGTGTCCCTGCGTAGTCCTCAGGTTAGCGTTATCAGGTGGTGAGTTAGACACAGGTGTTAGCACAAAGTGTAGCTGTCACTAGCTGGTGGGTTTGTGCCTCATGTAGAAAAAATAACTTCACCGAAAGGTATGGGATTTTCCTTTAATTTTATATGATATTTATATACTAAATGTAAGCAAGAAAGCAAACTGTGCCTGAGCAGAATTTATCCCCATGGCCCCATAGTGTTAGGACCACTTATGTTTTATGCCTCCAAAGGATTCACAGCTACAGGAAAATATGGGATGCTGTACTCCAAAGCAATGCAAGAATATTAATGTATTCAAATGCAAGAGGAACGGAGTCAAGATCCGTGTCTGTCTGTGAATTACTGGGACGTGCACAACTGTAATTTAATAGAGAGCAACTTAAGTGTAGCTCTATTGCAATGCACTTTGTCTTGCAAGTGTGCTGTGAAAGTGTTTTTTGTTTTTCTTCAGTGATACAGCAGAAACACTTTGCAGTGTCTTGTCCTGGTTATGCTGGATGACAGGAGTATCAGTATAGGGCATCTCATGATCAGAAAACAGGTCAATGTTCATTAAATCAACTTACATGCAAGCGGAGATCTTTGTAGGGGCCAGGTCTTTGTATTTACAGCAGGGCTGTTGGGGTATTTTTTGATATACATCATCGTAAGTGTGAGCAGAGTGCTTAAAAGTAGGCAAACTCACTGTAATAAATTCCATCTCTTTTCCAGAAATCCTTTTAGAGGACACCCATCCTTAGGAAGCCTTTATTTTCCCCAAACTATTATAATGTAAATAAGTTGAAAATTCCCACAAAAGTTGTCTGGAGAGCTTTTTGGCTGTTGCTGTGTTTTAGAGTAATACATTGCCTACGATACGGCGCTGCCATGATGTATTAAACTAATGCATCATAAGAGTGCCATAGCTTTGATGATGTATTAATGCAATACATCGTTAAGGTGCCGTCACTTTTGTGATGCATTACTCAAAACATTACCAAGGGGTTGGGTTAGCTCTCAGGCATCTGTGTGTAGGGAGCTGGAAATGGAAAGTGTTTCTGTGTCTGAAAATACAGCAATACTTAAAAAAAAAAAAAAAAAAAAGGCACGGGTGAAAACGAGTCCAGAAGATCAGAAACCGGGTGGCTGCTGCAGAGACAGCTGAGCCCAGCAGGACCCGACCTTTGGTCTCACTATGGGCTTGTGAAGCCCCTGTTTGAGGGAGGAACGGAAAATTCAGGGAGTGTCGGGGAGAAAAGAACTTTGGAGATGCACTCTGACCAAAATCTGCCCCCTGATCTGGTTATGAAGCGTGATCAAAAGGTGCTACAAAACATGTTCTGCGCTGGTGTTAAATCTCCCTTGAAACCACTTGTTTTCTAAGAAAAAGGCTTGTCTGTAGCTCTGTAGCGTGTGTTTATCTTTCTGACCCTTCTGTTTCGTACTCCTCTTTAAATGCCATGTACTTCAGTGGACTTGAGTTACTGCCTGCTTGCTTGTCCCTTGGTGGACAGAACTCGTAGCATTGCTTGAGTTTTGCTGAAAATCCTCCATGGTGACAAGAATTCGTTCAGTTAAAATGTCAGAGTAATTCTGTGGCCAGAAAGATCCCATTACCTGATTCACAGAGCTGAGTTCAGGGCTGGCTGATATGTTTCCTTTTCTACCTCATTCAGAAACCGTGGATGCAGGAGCAGGTGTAAAATACTGTTCTTTGCAAATCCCACTGAGAGGGACTTGCAAGAACATCTACAGGTACTGAAAAACGACACTTGCAGTGTAAGTTACTGTTTTGCTCTTTACAGTGGGGGAAGTTGAGTATTCCGTATGAGCGTTGCAGTTTTTCAGGCTTCACCATGGGAAAAATTTGCCAAGACTGCCAAATATTTACATCAAGAAGCCTTCACCACTAGATGGCAATGACATTGCTGTTGTAGGTGGGAGGAGAGGAACACTCCTAAAGGACCCTGGAGAAGGACATTGCTTTCTTCTCCCTCACATCCAAAACCCCAGTTAAACAGAAAACCTCACAAATCCACAGAGTTAAGACCAAGTGCAGAAATTTGGAAGTCTCCATTGACCATAGGACAGTATCTGCAGAAATTTTCATCCATTCTCCAACTCCTAGATGGCAGATTCTGAGTCTTGTGCAATTTTCAGTCAACTATGAAGCAGCTGAAATGTAGCCAGGGCAAAGCTAATCAAACCAGCAAGAGGCACACAGGCTTATTCTGGACCTGTTACTCCTCTTGCTCTTATAATTGCCAGAATTAAGAAAGTTAATGGTTGCTTCAGGCGTCTCCAAGAATAAGGAATATTGTAGCTGACATTACTGACCATGGCTGTTAAAATAGAGATCTGTATGTAAAGATTTACATCCTTTTTGGACTGAAAGAACACTGTTTTGCGACATGGGAGATAAGGCTGGAAAGTTATGTTACTGTTTTTTGGCAGTGCGGGCATATCCTTGGCTTTGTGAAATATGCCTCATTTTTGGATGCCGAGATGAAGAACTTGAAAAAAATTCTCAAAGCAGCCGACCCCTGGTGAGATACAAGTTTCTGGGCTGTACATCTCCTTCACTGTGCCAGAAGTGGTGGCATGTTAGCAGCATTTGAAAAGCCCTTGATGCAAGGGTTTAGGTATTTCAGCTATTTTAGATCTCTTAACTCTTTCCAGCTATTTTTCTGGAACAGGTCAGATTTTTTTTTTTCTAAAATAATTCTGGAAAGTATAATCAAATTGGAATTTTCTTCCTGGCTACATTAATTTGTATTGTATTGCTTATGGCTTTCATGAGAAGACATTAAAACAAAGTGGGACAACTACAAAGTGACCAGCAGGAAGATAACAGAGTTGTTCTCGTGTCCTTGGCTTCAATTTTGTCACCCCAAAGGGATCACTTCCTTTTTGGAAGATTTTTTTTTCTTGCTTTGTATATGTTTTTTTAATGTGCATTTGTTCACATGATAAGAAACTCCAAAAAGCCTCAAAATATAGGTTTAGCAGATTAGTTAGGAGAGAAGTCAGGATAAAGCTACAGTATCATGACCGTGATTTTCTAATAAATCAGATATTGCTTAATGGTTTGAAAACATATGTTATTAAAACGTGGCTTTTTTTCTTCACAGCTCCCACCCTTGATGAATTGTTGATGACTCAATGTCATTATTAATCACTGCAAAGTATTTAAATACTGGGAAACTTGGTTCTAGAATGGCAAGTGACCTTTTCTTTTATTATTTATTATTTTGTGTGTGATTTTTCCTTTTTTCCTGAAGGATGCCCAAGGGGTGAAGTTATGACAAAGTTGCCTATCTAAACAAAGGGAAAAAAATAGACATTTTTTGTTCCCTTTCCTCTTTTTGGCAAGAGCTGTTTTCTTGCTTATGTTGACTATTGTACTGCTGGGGCAAAATTGTGTCAGCCTTAAAATACTTCAGTTCCAGCTGTGATAGCATTTCTCTGTTTAGATTCCCTTGTTAATATTTTAGTGCAGTTCTTGAATTAAAATTCTTGGATGCTTCCTATTTTCCCTCTGAAAACAATATTTGATGGGAGTTGTTGATTTCAGAGCTCCGTAAGGCTGGTCCTCGCAAGCCAAGATGTGGCAGGCTGGCGGGTGACCTTGCCTTGCTTTGGCTGAGGCTTCTTCAGCCCGCTTGGACCAGGCTCAGCACTTGCTTTCCTGTTTTGACATTTTAGGTTGCTTTGCTGCTTCTAAACACAGAGAAACTTGTTATTGAGTCCTTGACTACCTTTTCACCCCCCTGACATGTACCTATCGGTAGCCCTTCCGAAGATCTTTGTGAGTGGGGTTAGGCTGACTTTGTTCGCTAAGTTTGACTTAGGTTGACTAAGGAGTTTTGCCAACGGTATGAGGAGCAGTGAGCAGTGGGGGGTGGCTTGGGATAGCTCCTGGACTGCTCTAAGTCCTGTTTCTTGAGTCATAAAAGATTATTATTTTTTTTTCTTTTTCTTTTTTTTTTTCCCCTTTTTCTTTCCCAGGAGTTGTGTGGCACTTGCAGGGAGATCTTCTGCAGGAAGGGGAACATGTCAAGATACCCTGGTAGAAGAGTTCAGCTGAACTTACTAAGTTGGGGAGCTACTTGGCAAGTGTTTGTGAGGCAGCTCTGCCGTTTGATTTTAAATACAAATGCAATTGAATAATAAGATCTGGTTTTCACAGCGTGAGTTGAATGCATTGATTAAATATAGTTAATCAATTATTCCATGCCATTTTTAAAATCTGAAAACTCTATAAGCTATAAAAGAAAACTACACATGTTAAATGATTTAAAAAAAATCACTTATTATCACTATCAATATTGCCTCACTGTGGCGGTAAACTAAAACACATAAATGGTAATTTATTCAGGTCTTGCTAATACTTCAAAGAAATGATAAAAATCCAACATATTTTATTTAATTTTTTTCCTTTAGATTAGAAGTGAACCAAGATGAAATATTTATGAAACATAAATATCTTCATGTTTCTTCCATGTCTGTGCTTCCTTCTTGCTGTATCTTCTTTTGGAGCTATTTCCCCAGCCCTTTTCCCCTTATCCCTTTTGCTCTCTAGTAGAGTAGCTGGAGCACAACCCAAGGGTTTTGCTATGGCTCACATGCAGGTAGGTAGTCTCAGCTCCAGGTAGCTGTGTCTGCACCAGATACGATCAAGCCTTTATCACTGAGCCAAAGATTTTTCACGGTGTTGGCAAATGCTCTTGGAAAATGACTTTTTCCTCTGCAGGCATATACATAATGGGGAGTGCCGGGCTGGCACGGAAATACATGGGATATGCCAGTGCTGCAAGGTTCACTTTATTATATACACCTGTAAAACTTGTTCAACCCTAACTTATCTAATTCATCTCTAATTTATCTAATTTATTTATCTAAGAATTTAATGCTCTAAGGCTGCCACGGCAGACACTAGACCATAGTAGATGACCCCATACAGCATTTCCCTGGAAAATGACAGCAAACTCCTTAAGGCAGAAACATTGTGTGGATTTTTGTGTGTGGAGCTTAGATGCTTCACATCAGGGGTTAATAAAAAGTGTTATTCGGTATTCCAGGAAATTGTCAGGCTCACTAAGTATTGTACTGATTTGACCTGTGTTACATTGAACTCGCTCTTTCCATGTTTCCAATAAAAACACGTAGGAGGTTGCTCCAGAGCTGATGTCAAGCTCAGTTAAAAATAAAATCCCCTCGTAATTTGAATTTGTAGTGCTTATTCTAAATATATCACTGAAACACATACATTTTTAGATAGACTTCCCTGTATATTAAACATGAGAAATTATTTCTTGCTGCCTCAAAGCCACCTCATTCTCTCCGTTTCACTGTGTTAACTGCAATTCTAGACCTGTTGTGCTTCCTTCAGGTGCGGTTGTTGCAGGTGCCCCGTTCCAGCCTTGCCTCTACCCTCCATCAGCCTTTGGCACCTCCAGGAAGACCCTTCGGAGCAGAGGGCAGTTTCAGGGCCAAGGTAGCCTTGGTCTCCTGAAGGAGGGACGCACTGACGGGCTCTGCTGGACCCCTTCCCTCTGGCCATTGAGACAGCGGCCACGCGAGCCAGAGGGCAGCTCTGGGAGAAAGTTTTTCTTTAGCAACAGCAGCAACATCTGCCTCCTTGGCAGCGCGCGCCGGGAGCTCTGCCCTTGCTCCCGGGCCCGTGGCGTATTCCCGTCGCTGAGAGGTTATCTGCAGCGCTGCTCGATCTGGTTTCCTGCCTCCTTTTGGCCGTCGGTTTTCCCTCTGATGCTTTGGCTGCTTATATCTTCTTAGGGAACCTTTAAAGTGAAAGGCAAGTGTGCCCTGGGAGGCAAAATCTATTTATTTGCAGGTATTAACTACTGAATTCCTCTTAAATAGAGACTCACCTCTGCTTTTGTGCAGTGAGACGCTGTTATTATAAAGACAATTTAAAAGTGGTCAGAGTGGGCATAGCAATATTTATTGAAATACTGAGTTTTTTTTTTTTTTCCATTGGTGATGAGAAACTCCTGGCAAGAACTGACATGACAATATGTATTTCACCGATACAGTAAGAGAACTTTAACTTCACCAAGTAACTCACTGCACATTCTAAAAGTCTCATGGATTCAAACCCAAGGCAGCTGCAGAACATCTGGGATACGAACATCAGACATGACAGATTGTCTGTTTACAAACACTGAACAACTATAATAAACCAGCCAAAGCCCAAACCTTTGTGTTTTAGTCTGCTTTTACTAATACGTCCTGCAATCCGTAAGGCAGCTCTAAGTAAATGTCTGGTTACAAAGTAGTTAACAATTAACGTGAGGTTTTTTTTGTTGTTGTTCACAAACTTTGGGCAATCTGGTGGAATTCTTGGAACCACAGATACAGATATGGGCAAACATATGTTAGTTCATCAAAACAGTTTCCATTGAACTGTATAGAAAATTTTACTTTTCTTTTACAGCCTTATTATATTTCTTTTGTCCTGTATACAGATAGCGGTGCTGTGAATTCAGTTAGCAACGGATTTCGCTCAAGTTTTTATTCTTTAACATGCAGTGAGCGTTCCAATGGAAATGAGAGGAAAATGCAGAATAGGAGCACCTGATGCACGTGTTGGTTTTTCTTCCGGAAAGGGCAAGAACGTCTGTGTTTATCTACATGTGTGTGTGTCTCACTTGGCCGCCTTGGCTTGCGGACGGGAGCGCGCGGCTGTTTCCAAGCACGCCTGGGCAGAGCCTTTGAGGTGATTAATACGGGCGATTAAAACAGTGCATTTTGCACCAACGTGGTTCACGTGGATAACTGATGTCTTTGGTATACAATGCGTGAGCGATAGGGAAAAAAACTTAAGGGAATGCACCTTTCTTTTCCAAGTTCACATGAAACAGAAAAAGCTACAACTCACATAATTTACAATAGATTTAAATAAACTACATTTAGGATTATGAAGATTTACAGATATTTAATCAAGCGAATGATTTCAATGGTAAAGACCCTTGTGTGTCCCTGAACTATGTTCTGCTAACTTGAAGACATGCTACAATAAACACATATATTTGGCTTCTTCATTCTGGCTATATCTTATATAAAGATGAAACCAAAGAACAATAAATTAGCATCATAATTGTCTACAGTGGAAACTATCATATACAATATAAATAAACTATTCAAATGCCAGCAATCTTCATGAAAAAAAAAAGGATTAGGATTTTATACAGTTTCTACAAGTGATTGTGCAGCCAATAATCTCAAAAATTAAAGTCCAACTGAAATCCCCCCTTTGATTTTAGTGTCTCACGACATACAGTAATTAAGTACTGGTAAAATAATTACCAATTTGAAAGCAACATTAAGGAAATCACTGCTTTGCAAATTTATCACAGTTTTTTCCCCCACAGGACCTAAAGAATGTAAACAACTTAATGTTTTCATTATTGTTAGAGATTAATACTTTATTTTAAATGTATGTTGATCCACACCTGCACAGTTACCTTGAAGGATAATGAAATAAGGCAAGACTTTAGAACTGTGGCACTGCATGTTATAATACTGATATCCCATCTGGGCAGAGGGAGAATTGTTTGTTCTTCTCTAATATTTGTTCTGCAGCAGACTTTGGCCTACGTAGACACGGCAGTATCACTCTTCGTTCTATGGGTAAAAAAAGCTGTATTTCCCAACTTAAGAGAATGTTTCTTTTTAAACTGGGCTTTTGAATGGACATTTATTTTCTTCAATATGGGTGATTCAAAAATCTCAGCAAGCTCCCTCTGTGGTAGCATCAGCATACTATTGATTTGTCTCTTCTTGCATAGCTAAACAAATGTAACCAATTTAACAAATTTCAATTCTTTTCAGTGGAGTTTGAGAAAGATTGTTTATTTATTTATTTATTTAGGTGTCAGAAGTTGTCCTTGCTGATGGCTAAAACATGTTGGGATACGATTTATCCGGAAACAGCCCAAAAAACACACCAGGGCTGTGTTTCAGCCACACAAATTGCTGAGTCCCTTTCGCAACGCTCAGCTTTGATGCTTGCTAATGGAAGAGGGATACTGCCTGCCTGAACAACGTGGACACGGGACAAAACAAACCTCGGGACACGGTAAGACGGCCACGCTGACGTGCTGACAGGCTCTCCGCGCCGCCCACGCGCGGGGCTGAGGGCCAGACGCCTGCGTGGCTTCGTGGCGATGCTCTGCGGCGCGCGGCCTGCTCCAGCGCTCGCTCTCGTGGCCTGTCAAGCGGCTGTCACATCACTAGTCACCAAAGAGGAAGCGTTGGGTCCTTGCAATGATGGCAGAGGATGCTGGAGGGGCAGTTTTGCATCTTAGAAGTGTTTCGGAAGTCCTGCTATACAATGAAGGAATTTAGTGTGCTCAAATTCCCCACTATCTTAGCTCAGTAATATGGATTTTTTCCCCTTAAATTTCTTCATATTGGCAATCAGCAGAGTTAAATATACAAGAATCAGTCCGTCCTTTTTCATGTCGACATTGGTGATAGTGTCCACCTGTTAAGTCACTTCACGCCAGTATAAAGTCCTATATAGATTCCTTTGGGGATGTGTAGCATATGATTCACAGTTTGCAATACAAATACCCTGATACATCACTTATTTACTATTAGTATTTGATTATTATACCATTTTGGAAAGTCTTAAAACCACATTTTAGTTAGTGTTGCTTGGAGCAGTTCAGAATATATATATATATTTTTTCCTCGAAAAGAAGCTCTAATGGGTATAATTTATGCTCTCTTTGCATGCAGCATCTCGATGAGCAGGTTATTACAGGGGACGTCCCCGTTCAGGTGTTTGTAGTAGAGGTATTCTTCAGCCTGCATGCTGATGGCCCGGATCTCTGGTAGTCGCAGGAGAAGCTGTCCAAATTTGTCTGTTTGCTGTGGGTAATTACACATCGTGTAGTCCAGCAGAGCAGCGTTCACTTGCTCCTGAACACCTTCCACAAGCTGGAAGTTCTCGAGATTTTTGACATCTGAATGAATAATAATAATAATAATAACAATAAAATAACAGCAGAGTTGAATTGCATTTCAATTCCTGTTTACTAAGGCAGTGTTTCACTAAACGGATGCATTTTTTTTCCTCCTGACAAAAGCATACTTTACAAGCTGCTGAATATTCAGTGAAGCCTTTTGCCAACTTTCCTGGGAAAATGATCGCAAAAGAGCTTTAGTGGAGGGTCTTGTTGAAATTCTGCATATACCTCAAATCAATTAGACACCAATGGAGTCTGAGCAAGGTCAGCTCTTTTCGCGTCTTACAAAAAGAAAGGTTGAGGATTCCGAAAGTAGAGGACCATAATATATTGCTAGCAAATGAGTCCCGAGAGGAAGCCCTATCTTTAACCTGGTATGTTACACCATTCATATAATTCTGTATTAATTTTTCTGACCCAAGGTGAAATCTGTGTCCAGGGTATGATGTAGTTAATTCTAATAAAAAGTGACAGGGTTCTTGTTTCTGTTTGACATTTTCTAAATGATTCTGAAAGCCTCCGACTTGCCCAGCCCATGCTAATGAACCATCTGGTACACTCCAGTGGCTGCCAAAATAATCTCCCCTACTGGAAACTCGCTAAAATATATGTTTCACTGACTAATGATCTTTATAAAATGAAATCATTGTCCTTTGGGTGGAATGTCAGATAAGAACGGTGCCCTTTAACCTGCATATAGTTTCTGAAATCCAATACAGGGATTTTCTTTGATACAGGACAGTAGGGCCATGTACATCAGCAAGGCAGATGTCGGGGCTTTGCGCTGCCCCTGTGCAAAGGGCCTCTCTTCCTACTCGGCCACTCCAAGCTTCTTCAGAAATGCCAAAATTGGAGATAAATGCCAGTATAGCAACAACTTTTCATTTGATACACTTTGCAAAATTAATCTGGTGGCATCTTTCTCTTGGCATATCTAAAGAAGGCGGGAGTCATCACCTAAACTAGGCAACAAAACCACCGAGGTTGTACAGCAATAACTGCAATTAACAGTAAAGCTTTTCCCTGCCATGTCCAGACTGAGAAAATGCTGCCTAAAGTCCCACAGATTGCAGCGGGGACGAGAGGTTTGTAAGCAGGATGTTATTAGTTAAAGACAGTGAAAAGATGTTGAATTTGTTTCTATATGAATCAGGTGACTCAGATCAAATAATTACAATTTGGGGTGTCATTAGAGAATTCATCTGTGTGTTGATCTCCCACAGGTTGCAGCAGCAAGAGGCAAGACTGGGGAGCTGGTGACCACCAGATCAGTCTTTTGGCATGAAGTGTCTGCAAAGTTACCAGAATTTTGGGAAATACCTTTTGGTAAGTGCCTTTATTTTGTGTACATTAACAGCAAACGGTGCGGTGAAGCAGGTGAGGAAGCTCTGAGAGGGCAGTTTGAGGATCTG
>NW_010587590.1:8599-21275 GCF_000705375.1 Tinamus guttatus | reverse complement strand
AAGTCCCAGTTTTTTTTGAATTTTCCAAGTTTTTTTTTTTTTTTAAAAAAAGTAATTTTTTGAAGTGATTAAGCTGAAAGAGTCAGAGTGCAAGACCTATGGTGTTTCTGTGCCATTCTGATACTCCTTCAGCATGGAGACTGTACAAGAGGTCAGACTGACATATTCCTTGTCTTGTAGTACTCCCTTAGTATATCTCTAAGGGACAGACAGAGCAACCATTAAGACAAGGACTGAGGAGGCCTGGTTTTATTTGCACCAAATCCCAGATTTCCCATGTGACCCTTATCATTCATCCACAGCCAAAATGCTTCTAGTAAAGCTTAAAGCTAGCCCATTTGTCAAATTTAATTTTTTAATCAAATCTGAAGCAGAAGGACAGTCACATATAAGCTGGTGGTGATGATGATATACTTCCTTATGCAACTCTAAGGGACACCTGCATAAAAGACCGGGCAGAAACTAACGCTAGGAAAACAGACTGAAAATTGAAGGTTCCAGGCATGGGACACCAGGGTTGAGTGAGATTTTCCTGGGGCCATTTCAAAACAAAGTTTGTTTTCATTCACTGGAGAAGCAGTTTCCACAAAAAACACACACACACACACACCTCTTCTAGTAAGAAGATCTGCCCATTGATCTTCCAACACCTTCCCCTGTATTCCCTACTAAGCACAGTGACAAGGAAACCACTGGGAGTCATTCTGAGGTCTGAGATAGACCTTTGGTGCCTGATCCTGTCATCACTTCCCAGTCTTGAGAAACCACCTCATAGCTTGAGCTATGTGGAACTTGAGGCTAACAATGATGTACTTTAAGCAACAAACATGGATAATTTCTTGGAGCACCTGGCCATGTCCATGCCAACAGTACAAAGAACTTTTCTGGTCATACATGCTATTAGCAGGAAGGGTACCTGTCATGCTGAACTTGGGGCAAGGTGGTTGGCTACTCTTTTAAGATGCTGTAAAGAGGAGATTGACAGAGATTTAGTGGCACTGCTCTCAAGGGTATCGCAGATGCTGACAACGGGCAGACTAGTAATAGCCTGCAAATCCGCAAATACTAGAGGACACATCCCTGGCCTGGGTGCTCAGTCAGCAAAGCTAAAAAAGTGCCTACCTAAAACATCTGAGTGAGTGGATAGAAGTTATAGATCATCAGTGACAGAGTAAAGTCAGAACAGAAAGAAAAATTGTACACGATTTCCACAAGTAAAGAGGCAAGACCATCCAGCTGCGCTAAGTCACCAAAATTTTCCACCAACATTGTGGAGGAGCTACCCAGCTTTTCTGATATGAAAGGGATCCCACCTTGGCCTTGAACAGTCAGACCCAATTCAAGCACTTTCTGACTCAGAATCTCATTCTTTAACTTGTGCAACAAGTGTAAAGGTTTGTGTTCAATAAATACTGTCTTTCAGACAGTGTGCAGCCTACTAAAGCTTAACAGGGTTAATACCTTCTTAAACAATGTCATGAAGTGTGCAATTTTCCTATCTGGAGTTACCTTATTGTTGGAACATAGGATACAAGGGAGAAGGGGGTGGGTGAACTTGTATTGATTGAATTAATTTCCTGCTTGATTACAATATGTTACGCAGTGCATAGTTTATTAAGGAGTTATAGAATGACATGCCCTCAAACATTTCTATTATAAGATTTCCTCTTATTAGGACTGGCACAGATTCTGAACACACTGTATGGCCAGGTGGGAGCTGCAGAAAGGTTAGCATGGAAGGTGCTGTGCCTGGCAGGCTGTGGAGTGCTCCAGGGCAGGGAGGAAAGCAGAAGATAGCAGGAAGGCTAGGACAGGGCCAGCAGTGGAAAGGCCAGAGAGAAAAACAGCAAGTTTAAGGCAGTCAGGCTGCTGCAGAATGGGCAGCAATCTTTGATCCCCAAGGAACTGTAGGTACACAGGTGATACAGGCTGGATGGCCTGAGCCACATGGGAGAACAAAGGCAGGCTTGCAGAGCACCATGCAATGCAGGCAAATACAGGCACACAATAACAAAACAAGTTGACTGCTGCTTCCAAGCAACACGATATGGCATCAGTTACTATATTAGTGAACTGCCCAGTGCAGACAAGACTTTTCCATAGCAATTCAGCATAAGATAAATTCTACTACATAGACAAGCCACTAGATTAGAGGTAGTGCAAAGCTGAAGGTCTGTGTTTCCCTCTATTAACTTTTTAACAGTTATTCTACAACTTCTTGGCATTCAGCACATTCTCTCTTCTAATTTTAGAGGCAGTAAAGAAATACCTCCTGCATGTCAGCAACCTGACAGCTGTGCAGGTAGAAGAGTAAGTCAGAAATATCATTCCAAAGTTTTAAGTTTGCAGTTAAGTAACCATGAACCTGACTTTCCAGTCCCACACACTATAATCATTTACATTTAGGTGGGCATTTAACTAAACTCTACCCAATAGTATTGGATACTCCATTTGCATAGAGATGTAGCTGCCTGGACAACAGACAGAAGAATCAAGCCCTGTGCTCTTAAAAGTCTATATCAGGGAACATGTCTGGAATTGTTTGTGTTTTCACACCAGATATTTGGGGTTTCATTTCAAGATTCATTCCATGAGATTTGAAAAAACAGATGTAGTTACCAATGCTGTGAAGACATTAGAAATTTAAGAACCATGATGTTCTGAAGAGCTGGTGTTATTCTTCTTTTCAGGTAGGCTGCTCTAGTTATAATCAGCACCTTGTTGGCCCATATAAATCCTAAAAGCATGCCACAGCAGAACTCTTGCTTCAGACCTTAGGTAACTTGAGGCAGTGCTTGTCCTTTGAACACAAATTTCCCAAACATAAGAACAACATGGTAAATGTGGAGACCACAGGAACAGCTATAGCAGCAGCATGCACAAGAACCTATTCTTCAGTAGTGGGGCAGATTTGAATTATTGATTTTGCCAGTTGCATAGATCATGTTTAATACCTATAATTTCTGTTAATTATTCCTATTAAAAATACCTATAATACCTATAAAGTCATATTGGCTAATACGCACTGGAGAGAATATCTGAGACATGCAACACTAGATATGGATGCTAATCCAGCAAGTCATAAGCTAATACTCTGCACTAGCAGCAGTGTGCAGAATTCCACTGCTGCTTTCCCAGCCTTTTAGCTTCCAAACTCAGCTATGTAATTCAAGTTGCAGTTCTGAGCCAAGCCATCTCCCGTAAGACTGCATAAAGTAAACTGTCAGGTAGGCAAGAGAGTCGCATTGTAGTGAAACACTTGCCTCATGAAGCTACATTAGCCATTGATTTTTGTCTTACATTAAGGCCTCTTGTACCTCAAGTAGCTATTCCATGGAGCAGTTCATTAGAAAGAACAGCCAGCCTCTGTAAAGCCAGCAAAATCCAGAGAAGCTTCCAATAACACCCACTCATCAATAAGGCCTCAATTCTACTGCTCAGTTCTGTCACTCAAAACCATTTCTAACATTCAGTTTGGGCTGGTTCCACTAAAAACCCTGATAAGAGAGATGTAGCTATCCTGCAGACTATGTTGCAGGGATCCAAGCAAGTTCAAAATGAGGACACCCAAGTATCAGAATCCACCTAGCCATGGCTACAAGATGCTCAGGATAATTTCTTTTGCTTCAGAGAAGGGCAAATTACCTGTTGTAAGCTTCATGTTGCTGCAGAGCCATTTCTACAGATACCTAAGCAAGCTCATTTAAAGCTAGGTGGCACCCATAAACAATACTGCAAAATATGCATGACGGTTTCAGATTTTTTCATCTGGATGTTTTATAAAGTCATAATATTAAATTGCCTTATGAAAATACAAAGATACAAAAAAGCTTTTACTGCTAAGTACTAAAATCTTTAACAAATCTGTGGTGCTCAAGCCAGGTCATTTCAAGAATTCACATGCCCTACACAGCTTTGCTGCTGGGTTGTTAAACATCAAACTTGCACTCTGGCTTCAACACTGCTCTACTCTTAGGGAAGAGGAAGATTCTACTTACTGAATTTATTTTGCCCTAGGTGACTGAACTCTTAAAGCCTGCCCACTTCACTGCAACATTAAACAAAGACCTTCTCCAAAACACTTTTTTTTTCAGTCTTGCAACTTGAGGATACCATATTCAGTAACTGATGAAGACATACGAAAGAAATAGAAGCACTATATCTGTATCTGCACAGGCCAGTCGTTACAGAAGTGGCAAACACTGTAAACAGCAGCAAAGCAACTATAACACATAAGCAGCTACCCATTGGTGCCAAAAATATAAAAATACATTTGCAGAAGGGTTTTGTTTGTTTTTGAGACAGCCCTCTCCTTTCTTTACTAAGATCTTGCAAGTTCTACTATACACTAGAAAGGACACACTCTTAAACACTAGCTACCACACTATGGGTCAGAAGCTATTTTTCAAGATACAGACTCATTCTTACTGAGGGAAGAATGTCCCTGTTAAGTTTTAGGAACAGAGTGCAATATACTATATAAGGCATTGCAATACCTCAATTTACTAGAATTTACGACTCTTCTGCAACTAAATGGGATTTTCAAAAATGACCATGGCTTGCCCAACTCCACTCTCACAAAAATTTTTACCACTGACTTTATTTACAGGAGAACTAAGTGAGTGCTGATGCGTCCTGAAAATCCTTTCAAACTTTAGCTTGAATCAAAAACTGCCATTTAGGCATGCATTTTAGGTTGCTAGAATGCCATTTAGGTTGCTAGAATCCCCACAGCCATTCCATTACATCATTACTTGAAATATTCAGACAAATAGCCTCCTGCCTCAGCCATCCTGTCAGGGCAAGGCAAATGTAGGATTAACTTTTTTTTAAACAAATCCTGTGTCTCTGTTGATTTACTGTTTGCAATAACAGGTAAGAGCTAACCACAGAGTTACAGCCGCTTGATTTACTTTTTTGGAAAGCAGGAGCAAAAAGCCAATGGATGAAGAGCCCTAATCATGCAGCAACTAGAGGCAATGTGTTCTTTGAAGCTTTCCTCCAGCTACTCCTTCAAGAGGATTAAAGGCCTGAAGAAAGCTCCTCAGTAGGGACCTCTCAGGCAGAAACTTTCCAATAGAACTTGGAAGCAGTTAAAAAGCTACAGCATGAGGAAAAGAGGCTGCAGAGAACAGAACTTAACAGGGTAGCAAGGACCTGCTTGATAAGATGACATATTTGTGCGCATCTCCCTAAGGAATCTGTCATTTTAATCCTTATGCTTGAAAAAGCAAACCCTATACTGGTCTGAGTGCTTGCTGACAGAATTCCCCATCACAGAGAGCATTGGCTCAGAACAGTAACTACAGCACCTTCCAGAGCTGCTGCTCTGACCAGTCCAAAACAGGCCAAGCAGGTTGAGAAAGAAGGGGGAATGTGCCAGAAGCCAACCAGGAAAAGTGCTTGTGTAGGCCTCAGTCCAACCAGAACGGCTCAGAGAAGGTACAGTTCTTCCAGATCCACACTAACCACTGCAAACACAACCAAGGCATTTGCTTTTCCTTTTATATATATATATATCCCATATGTAAATACAATACTATCTTATCAAAACAGCCATAAAAGATTTACCTTCTAGGAAAAAAGTGTAGCGAACAATATGGATGACTGCCTTACTCCAATGAACACTACAGAAATCCTGCTTAAACAGCTATGCTCAACTACAATTCATTTTTATAATATCACATTTTCTTCCAGATGAGTCCTTAAGAAGGTTCCCTTCTACATGTATATCCTTCTTTTACCCTTAAACAAGGGAGCATATTTTCAGTCAGTCTGGATTTTTTTTTTAAACTATTCTTCCTGTGAGCAATGGGCTGCAGTCACAGAAGTCTCCAACCCTTTGACTTTCATTGAAAGCAACCAATTCTCAGCTCAAGAACAGGCACAGCAGGACCAGCAATCCTCAAGGAAAACGATAGAAGGATAGATATATATATATATATAGCATGCATGGACACTGCTACTTGTGTCTAGCATAACTTAGAAGCCTTATATGTCATTTCACACTATAAGGAAACACCATCTTGGATTCCTTCCTGCTGCTGGAGTGTCTTGCTTCTGTGTGACTGAACTACTGTGACTTTTGTTCCCTCTCCTACCATCCCAGTAGGACAATTGAGGAAGAAAGCAGGTAGCAAGCCATATTATTGCCGTGCCAGAAGTGCTTGCCAGGACAAAACAGCAAGGGACAAATCCAAAAGGAAGCCATCAAATAAATGCTTCATTACAGGGGACAATCAGTATAACACAGTGCAAGGCACCTCTGCCATCAGCTGTGGAAACACTGGTTGATGGGAGTGGAGGAACCCCAACAAGCAGCCTGAAGAACCCCTCTGGAAGGAGACAAAGGACCATGTGGGGCAGTTTTTCAAAAGCAGGTTTGTTCCTATATTAGCAGCTGGACTCTAACAAAGAGCAGCATTTACCCTTTTCCCTTTCAAAAAGTTGACTAGCCCTTCTAATAATTAATCTAGTAAAGTAGACCTAACAAACCTTTTTATACTTGTATAGAAAGAATAATAGGAAGGAGGAGAAGATGGCCAGAATATATTTAAATGAAGAAAAATGTCCTTTTTCTTAAAAAGTCTTCAGGATGAAAAACCATTTAAGAAAAACAGTTAAAACTTAACCTGGAAGGATAGTGCCCTCTGGTGATGAAATATCTTGTTATTTGTGAGTATAAAATTAATCTTATTTCTTGTAACTCTTTTATGGAGCTGTACTAAACCACTTGAAATTCAAAGCTTTGTTTTTCAAATACCCTTAATTAAGAAGGGAATTTGTAGTGAAGATGTCTGATTTTGTGACTGGAACAGTCTATCAAATTGACATTTTCCTACCTGATGCAAAAAGCTGCTGGCTGATTCTGCTACTATACACGTTGCCAGTACACATTATGGTTTGCAAAATTCCTGTGGAGGCAGGAATTACATATTTATGATAGCACCTTTTGAAAAGAAACTGAGACTTGACATTCAAAGTTAATATGCTCCAGGTTTAGTAAGTTCATATAGTTAAAGATACGGAAATAGGGATAATAGAGGTTCACATTCTATCTTATGTACTAAATAATTCACTTCTATAATGCATTCCACTAAAAATCCTACTAATTTGTCCAGTAAGAGTAAATAAGGAAATTTAAGTCAAAAATCTCAAGTAAATATTCACATATTGAGGGATATTGCCCAGAAAATACTGAAACAATATAACAAAATTCATAGAAAAGACCAAAATACAGTGAACTGTGAAGAGAGTGATGCAAGATATGCAAGACTCAGTTTCATAAAGTAGTTTGCATTTTCAGCTATCTTAGAAGTTCAGACTTGTGCTTAAAATAAAGCTAGGTCAGATGTTCACTGTTGAACAGTCAGAATCATGACGTTAAAATTTATGTACACATTTACATTTTGTAAAAGAACTTGAGACCACCAAAACCTGTCGATGTTAAGAGATCGAGTATAAATTACCATTTTTTTCAATTTAAATAGCAGCAGGAACAGGAAGGAAAGGCATTCAAACCAAAAATCAAATCAGATTGATCATATAATACTCTGCAGGGCTACCCTAAAGCTTTTAGCATGACCCACCAGTCATTTTGCTCCAGGGGAAGTTGCTAGGCACACTGTACTTTTAAGAGTCAGGTGTTTGTATAGGCAAGTGCTTATTTTGCATGGTTTGGGCATGTGGAGCAGCAGCCATTGCTAGAAGTGACATCTTCCTCCTCACCCATTGCCAGCAGTGGGCTTTTCAGGGGGGAAAATATCTGTCAGTAAATAGCTGGGGATATCAATTAAACCTATTAAAGCTATTCCACACATACAAGCTTCATTAAATGTGAGCCAAGCCGTGGAAAGACTAGGGAGAAAGGAGCTGGGGAATACAACATTTGAAGCAGTGCAGGAAGTTTACATTGCAAAAGATCACTAGGTTAATTGTTCTTTAAATTTTACCAATTCATTTGTTGCTCCTTCCGCTCTGAATAATATTTGAAGGCCTTTCACCATCTATAGGAATCCAAATCACAGAAATCATGGATATCTGGGTCTTATATCAGCACACTGTGCAGAAGCAGCACACCCTCTTCTGTTTCCAGGCTTTAATAAAAATGGCATGGGATGTTGCAAGCTCTGCCTTTTTCCTGCAAACTTTGCTGAAGTGGTAAGATATTGGCAAGATAGAATAAAATGAGAAAGAGACTAATATACTGTCGTTTAAAAACTAAACTTCAAAAAACAGAGGCAGAAAAGTTGATGATAGCTTAGAAGACAGAAATATATGCTGCATTCTTGAAAATTTTATTATCTTTCACTGCGCCCACAAAACAAATGGATGAAGAGGATATTCAATTTTTCCTTCCATTGAAGTCCATTTATAGAATTGCTTCCTTTTCAGATTTGGAAGTTTATTTAATATTCTTTGTTTGAGCCCTGTGATTTACTGCCTCTCAGTGCACCATAGACTGTCATACTACTACACAGGACACCCATTTTGCCATGAATGAGACTATTAGAAGGAAAACTGAAGGTGGAAAAGCATCACAGATTTTATAAAGTCTGATGTGTTCAAAAATTGCTGCCTACTGCTACATATTATGGCTCAATGAGGAGATCAATGAGAAGTTTCCTTTTAAAAAGCTGTTTTGCTGGTTTGAAGGGGAAAAGCGGAAGAGGAGCTTCAGTCAAACTAACAGAATATTCCTCTTGGAATCTCCAAGAGTACCACAGGAGGCTAATAATAATTATGAAACATCAATAAGTTTTGAAATATTAACAAGCTCTACTTTCAGAGGCTTAGCTGATGCTTCAAACCTAACAGACTGTAAACAGCTCCTGAAACTGGAACACTGAGCAGAAAATGCCTTTTCTATGATATGCAGTACTCAAGGGTGGCAATGAGAGAATCCAGAATATCATAGAGAACAACAAAGCAGACAAGGTTCTTTTCATAAATAGAAATTGCTGTGAAGAGAAATAGATGTGAAGGAGAGGACCTAAAGGTCTACACTGCGAGGATAAACAAAAAGGAAACACCATGAACAAAATCACATTTAAAAGAGCTTTAGTAGATTGTTCATAAAGCATCTAAAAATAGTTGTGCTTACAGACTTGTTTAATGGACTTGCTCCAACTAACCACAGCCAGAAAAGCAAAAATGACTAGATAAAGAAAGGACTAGAGAAAACAAATGACCAGTTATTTGCATGAACCTTTTAGCCATTACACCCACTGCAAGTGTTGACTTAGAAGCATTCCATGCTACCTAAATGTGCCATCACCTTGATCCTCTTGCGTATCTCAGATAAGATAAACAGAACACAAGTATAAGAATGAGAGACTAAACCCCTTCACACATTAAATGAGTCACAATTTGGTCTTACTGAGGAAAAACATTTGCGTTGTCAATTACTTTTCATGTCCCTTTCTCCTCTGTAAAAACTAGAACTTTAATCCTTCCAGTTCTATTCCTTTTTCAGCTTGACAACAGATTTCATCCCTAAGCTCTTATTCAAAGTTATTTGTAATTAACTTGACAAGTGTACTTGAACAAAGAAAACCCAAGTCTGTACTGGTGAATACTCATCTGTCTCTAGTGCTAGTCAGAAGCACTAGAGATCAGTACTTCCTAGAGCTTACTAGAAGAACATGCATGCAACCAGCACAGGAAAATAGATCATTCCTATAACAAATCATTACACTGCTACAAATATCAAACTCAGTCTCAAATGCATCTCAAACATTATGTGGAAGGCCACCCAAATCATTGCTCATCTCCAGCATTCATCAGCAGATGCCTGACCTGGGGCATTAGGCTGGTGCACTACATATCCCAGTCTTAGCAGCAACTGCTCCTTGCCTCTGTGAGGAGCACAAGTACCTTCTTATATCTGCCAAAGCCTGATGCAGATACCTTAATACATCTGACAGACTGAGCAGGTTGGAGTGAGGGCTCCTTCCCCATCGATACCTGCTTGTGGATGGCTCCCTCGCACACAGACAGGCTTTGCCTAGTTCCTAAAGATATTGCTGCTGTTTTCAGGCAGAAAAAACACACACAAGAAAGCAGATCAATAGAAAATGAGTCCTCACACTAACAAGCACTGGGTGATTGTTTATAACCTCCATCCCATTAAAAATTTTTCACCCCCTTCTCAAGTCTGTCTTCCACCCCTCTTCCAGAGGAAAGGCCTCTAATCCATTTAAACTCTTCTGACAAAGCAGCAGCTCTGTACCTGCTGCTGTCCATCTTTGATGCCCTTTGATGCCTGTCTTTCTAAGCTCTATCATCTCCTCAGGGAAGGACCCAAGAACTGCATGCTAGTTGGCTGTGATATGGTTTTAGACAGTGACATAATGAAATTTTTTCTTTCCTATTACTCTAGATTTTTTTTAAATCATGTAATCCTGAATTAATTCTTTCATAGGCCAAACATAATACAAAGTTGAATGATTCTCATCTCTGCCTATAAAGTAGGTATAAAACAATTTTCCTGAGACTTTCCCATTGTCACCTTTCATCTTTGGCAATTTTTGGTTTTGCTAAGTTCTGTAACATCACTACTCAGCTCTCTAGATTTCAATAGGCTCATATGTAATCACATCCATGTACAAGTTTCTTAGGCTCTTACCCTCTCCTTCAGTAAGCATGGCTCTGCCTTATTCCCTTTTTCTTCCTTAATTTATTTCTCTGAGGTTCTTGCAGAAGCCAAGATACCATAGAATAAGAGGGCAGGCATCTACAGAAGAAAGAGGCAAAGAACATTGATATTTCTTGGATGCAGTCCTGTGCCACATGCTCTAGGTGACCCTACATGTGCAGGGGGTTGGACTAGATGATCTCTAGGGGTCCCTTCCAAACTTAAGCATTCTGTGATTCCATGACAGTTAAATGACCAAAGGCTTGTGCTGCAGCATCTGGGTGGAGTGCTTGCATTGGCCTTTCAAGTACTGCTTGCTTTGTTTTTCCTTCCAAGCTCTCTTTCATTTGGGGACATACATTTTGCCGTAAGTCTGCCAGATTTGGAAAAACTGCATTTCTAGGAGAGGGAGAAAAGCCAGTCTCACTGCACATGGGAACACGATTTCAGCATCCACTCCAGCTACAAAATGTAGCTCATATGCATCACCAGGCATATGCCTGGTTTGCATAGCAAAATGCCATCTCCTTGAAAGGAATCGTGACTTCCTAGAGCAGACTTGAATCTTCCCTTGGCTCCACTGCCAAGCAAAAGTTATGCCAGAAAGAGTATAAGCACTCTCATAGGCAGCAGCAAGGCTGCAGCAGAGGTACATAAGGCCACAATGACTAAATCTAGAGGAAATTAAGAACTAAGAATGATAGGCACAAGAAGCAGAAAAATATGGAGAGGTTAAAAGCAGAGGTGTATATATATAAAAATAATAGATAAGGCATAAGGCTTAAAAATGGTAAACCTCTGACATGCTTTTCTTCAGACAAGGAGAAGAAGGTTGGGGAGGGACCCCATTCACTGCATTCACATCCTATGAGCAAAGGCTTCTCCATTCAAGTACAGCTCTATTAGCCTACACCAAGGATCTGTGTCTAACATTGACCACAGCAATCTCTAGGGAACGGTATAAAATAAGGGCAAGTAGACACAGTACTCCAACACTCAAGCCCAACAATTTGTTGGGCCAGGGATTTTCCTGGTCAGAGGTGGTTTCTCTGCATCTTGTAGCTCTATAGATTTCTCTTCCAAGAATTCATCAAATATCTCCTTGAAAAATAATTGTGTCCTTGAAAAGTCTCCAGGTCCACATGAAGAATAAAGGCTGCTACAGCTAATGCTATTCATCTGTAGAGAGTCTGGATGCAGCTCAGTCTCTGCTACAGTGATACATTATATTTTTGAAAATTTGTAACCTAGAAGAAGCTGCAATATATCAGTAGAAGACCATAGAGCCAAATACTCAGATCTCAGAAAGTGCTAGGATTCAGACTGACTGTGTAACTGAAATTCATTGCCTCCCACTCCCATAGAACACTTGCAAATCTGAATTTGCTGAAGATGAATCACAAAAAATACATATTAGGGATTTGCTCAGGATTGTGTTCTCGTTTATTAAAGAAACCGTAAAGTACACACGAGATGCACTTTTTAGTGCAACTGTGCTCAGGAAGACATAGATGGTCCTACACTGAAAGGAATTCAGCTTCTGACGCGTCAGTGTCTACCCCTGACTGTCAAAGCACCCCAACAAACCTTCAGCTGTTCAAGTCAAAACATTCCACATCCTTCAGCTTTTAAGCACCTCATTTCAGGCACCTGGAGCTATATTTGGTAAAGAACTAAACACTGCAAACTGAAGTGACAGAACATGCAGTTACCATTTGCCATACACATCAAGCACCCTGAGGCAAAATGAGTCCTGCATATCTCACTCCAGGAAATGGTTAGCAGACATTAGATCCTAGTTACAAATTTCCTGTGAAAATTAAAAAACAAAATAGAAACAAACACCCTTCACTATTCACAACACCACAGTTTTCCTGAAGCTATCCCTCATCATGAGCATGAAACATCTTACTTCATATCAGTGCAAATATTTTGTTTCATTTTTGGTTAGTGGTAGATTAGTACCAGCTGCCTTGGAACTTCTATCCAGGACAGTTTCACAACCCTGCTGGGAATGTCATGGGAGTGATGCTTTCCTTG
>NW_010587589.1:0-11546 GCF_000705375.1 Tinamus guttatus | reverse complement strand
TCTTCCGAGCGCCGTACCCTACATAGGCCCTCCTTCTGTATGGTCTCCTGGCAAATGAGTTTCTTGACTGTCTTCCTTAATAGTAAAACAGGCCTAATAGTACTGCCCATCTGTTAGGATATGGGTAGCACCATCTGCACGGTGATGTCTGTTTATCCTTGCAGTATTTCAGGGTGTTCATCTGTGGTTTAATGGGGGAGTGGAAAACTTGTTAACGAGTTAGTTGTAAGGTAACATGTCCATGTTTCTACATATAGGAAAAACACTGGGTCAGACCTGAGAAGGGGCTAATCACAAAACCTACGTCTGGGATATTCCTGATAGTCCTATAGAAGTTAATGACTTTAGTTCACTCTTCCACTCAGATCTGTTGGGGTCATCTTACAGATTCTTACTGTTGGGAAAAATTGTCTCGTACCTCCTGTTTCAAGCGTTCGAGCAGTTTGATTTTGATGCACAACTTCTGGAATTGGAAAGATGACTTTTCTTTTTTGAGATAATGGTTCTTAAGGAAATCAGTTATTTGTAATTACAGCAAGTCCTCTTAATGGCACTTAAGCTAGCAGGATGTCTCTTCTCTGGCAAGACTGATTTTTGTAATAATTGAAATTCATTTCTTTTCTGCCTTTTAAAAATTAATATAATATTGTTGTATACACATTTATTTCATTTTTCCAGTGTTGTCCTTTGAGTCTTTTTCCCTTGGTGGCTTTTTTTTCTTGCTTAAATTCTGGCCTGCCTGCTTTGTCATCCCAGTCTGCCTGCTTCTGCACGAATCTAATGCACAGATCAGAGCTTTTGATCGCTCTTGAACGCACAGTGCTGGTAATGCCCCGTGAGCTTGTTTGGTCTCTCTACTCCTCTTGCTCAGATCACCCCAGAAAATGCTTCCAAGTGCTAGCAAGGGGGACACATGACCAAAAACAAATAACTGTGTAGGACTTGTTTCATCACTTGTGTCCTTTCTCATGCCTTCCCAATATATATTGTGTCCAGCTGGTTCAGTAGCTTCCTGGGGCAAGAATAATTTATTTCCTGATCTCCTGTGAGACCCTTGCTTTCTATTACCCCTTTCTTGTGGATGGTCAGTGTAAAGAACCAAGTCTTTTTATTGATGTATATGGTGTATGGGAGGTTACTTAAACAAGAGTTCACATACAATGTTCATTGGTTTCATGCAGCTCCTTAGGCGGGACGGATAGGCTGCCTGACTAAGCCCAGGTAGCATCTCTGCTACTGCAGAGAACTGTTGTAGCATTTGTGATCTCCCTGGGAGTGCTTGATCTTTGCTTCTGTGTGGCTCCTCACCTCTCTAATCCTCACAGGATGCCTTCCTGGAGGAGAGACCCTTGTGGCCACAACCCACGTAGTGGTTCAGCATCATTCTTTATCTCATGTCTCAGATACTTGTCAGATTTCCAAGCTATTTCCTTACCTTTAATTTTCTGGGAAAGATGCTTGATTTCTAAGACTTGAGGACTGTGCAAGACCTTGGATGGAGACCTAGTGATTCAGCTACTTGACTAGTATATAACAGTGGTAACTGTTGAGTCTGCTTTTAGGTTGCTTGTAGAGGAATTCAAATGCTCAGAAGGAGCTCTAATGTTTTGCTTTGCAAAGATCACACAGCGATTCCAAATAATTTTAAAAGCAATTTTAATTTCTGTCTTTAGTGGTGCTTTTTGACCTCCTCAGTTGTTCATGAAATACTTTGGATGGTGGATGACTTAAAAGATCTCATCTTTTAGGTTTTTTTTTTCCTTTTTCCTAATCCATTTAGATGTTTGAATTTTACCTGCTAATTGTGACAACTTCATTTCTGACAATTTGGCAGTTATATGCAGTAAAATATAGCATCTTCTCTATATATTACTCCAGTTTAATTAAAAATTCGGTGATTTTCTAAATCCTTGAGTGACTTAAAGGCACAAGTCTCATTGCCTTTTGATCCATCCACAGTCTTTAATGGCATCTTTATGCAGTCCAGTGGTATCCACATTTTTGCTCAGGTGAACCCCATGTGCCCTCCTGTAGGATTGGAGATCGTAGGCTGCACCTTTCCCTGTGCCATGCCGAGAGGAGAGACTGCCACATGACAGAGGTATCAGTGCGCTCTGCGTGTTCTTGATAACACACATGGACACAAGTGCCCATGCTTCATACAAAGGAAGCTCAGCATATGTTGAATGTATCTCTATACTTCTGTAGAATGGGTAAGAAACTACTCTGCTGCTTTGTGTGGCAGAGGAGAAAGTTTGCTGTTACTTATAACAGAAAATTGTGTGGGTTTTTTTTGTTTGTTTGTTTTGTGAAGTACAAGCAATATACAGCTTTGATAGACTGCCAATACCTGCCCCTTTCTTCTAATTTACCTTAACTTTGTGATATACATATGCCCTCTGAATCTGCTCTACCTACCTCACACTTTTAAAAGTAAGGTCTACTTGTAAAATTACAGTTCAGGACATGGTCTGTTAATGTAGATGCAAGAGAAAGATGATGTAGAATGGTCTTCCAGTATATTCAGTTGTAGGACAGAGCTCATGGTCCAAGTGATAGGATTTTTGTTTTAATTTTATTTTGGTAAGGAAAGAACTGCAAGACTTTTCCATTTTCTTACTCTTTCTCTCTGCTTCTTGTTAGGAAGTAAAGTCAAGGGTGCAAAAGAGATACCTGTGCCAAGATGTTTTAACTTGCTGTACATAGATCACTCTTGCTTTTCTTTTTTCCTCTCTGGAAGAAATGTACAGTTGGCTCAGCATCTTAGTTGATGTTTTTTTTTTTTTTTTTTTTCCTTTCTGCAGGAGTGGAGGAGGTTGTTTTCATTCTAATCATTTCCCATCTGATTTAAATTTGAAGTAGTCATTCTAGTTTGGCAAACATCTAAGTCGTAGCAGGAAAAAAGTGTTGTGCTACTTGAATAAAGTTAACTTTAAAACTTTTGCACTAATGAGAAGAGCGATATGTTACTTTGACAAACTTAAATTGAAGCCTTTTTTCCTTTCCTGGTGTACTTGGAATATATTCATAATTGAGTATTTTTCTGTTTTATTTTCTCTTAGTGCTGAGCAGTAATAATATTTACAAAATACTTAGGTTTGTTACTCTGGGAAGTGCAACGTAACTTGGGATCTAATTCAGTCTGTATCTGTATCTAATTCAGTCAGTATATTTAAAAAATGCAGTCAGAAGGCCTAGTGTTGATGATAGCAGGATTTTATTTGCTATCCTTTTTATTCCTGTGTTTCCTCATCCTTTAGATATTAGTATTTTTCAGGCGATTTACTATTTATTTATTTTTAATTTTCTTTCCCTGCATATATTCAGGGAATACTTACCATTCGTGAAGCTGCATAATGTATACAACTGGAACACCGTAGTTCAGCAAAGCTAAACACTTATAAAGTTTGTTTTTCTACTCTGCTTAATTATTTACAACGCAAGTGTGACTTAAGAGTTCCCAATATATCAAATAGGATGAGATGCCTGATCTTTAAGACCATGTACATTTTATTAGGGATTGATCAGCTACCATTTCCATTTAAATTTCCTGATATTTCTTTCTTGATTCAAGCTTATAGAAAATATGGACAATGAATGGAAAACATTTGGAAGAGAGTTTGGTGGCTTCCAAAGCAGTTTCAGTGAAGTTCAAACAAAGGTAATAAACTCATTTTACTGAGTCTGCTTCCCTGGGTCAAGTCAACCCCCCTTACTGCCCCTAAAACCCCTGAATCTTGCCATGGCAAGTTACTTAATTATCACTCAGTAATAATTATATCACTGGTAGTATCTAATTCTGTGTGTATTGTGTATATATAACACAGCTTCAGCCTTTATTAGGGAATTGTCACTGAACAAGTGGTGGTGGGGGTGAATGACACAATGCACTTCACTCGTGGGAAAGAAATAGGAATAGGTTTTATTGGTAATGGCAATGGTTTCACGAGATTCTATGGCAAGGTCACTTATTAGTTACTGCATGGAGGTTCAAGATATACACAGAATTATCAAGGACACCCTCCCGTTGGGTCACGAGGTTCAGACTGGACCCCTTTGCTTTCCCAACTCCTTCTGAGAGGAGTCTGGGTGCGGCTGAATCCAGTCCTAGTCCCAGACCTGGTCAACAGTTTATGACTAAGGGATTTGTGCACAGTTACAAAGTAAAGTTTACAAAATCAAAAAGAGAAAGGCGCGCTCTAGTCACTTACCACGAATCTGTAGTGGGAAGGATCTCTCAACCTCGAGGAGTATCCTTGAGAGGCATCCCTGCTCAAGGGGAGATCCCGGCATGCAGCCCACTGCCATGCAAGGAGAGCTCAATGGGCTCTTGGGCTGTCTCCGTATTTATGGGATAAGATGATTGACTGATAGTCATTCTTTCAATTCAGAAATGACTGTTGGCTGGTGTACTCACAGTTAGCCTTATCTCCCCATCAGGATAGGGCCATCAGGACTGTTATTGATGGTTAATGTCTGGGTGGGGGAAGAAATCAGGGAGGCAACTACCAGGATCAGATAATGTGGTAGTTAACACCTGAATAGGGCTACCTGTGAGAAGTCAGGATGAGCTGGGGAAGGAGCATATCTGTCAAAGGAATACTCATAGCTTAGTGTCTGGTTGTGTTAATTTTTAGTCACTATTTGAGATACCAGAGTATACTACTTGAAACATCTGAAGTTTTCCTGAACTGCTTGTGATTGGTGCATAGCTACTAAAGTAATAATATGTAGAATTGTAGAATTTAAGTTTAGAATTGTTGGCACCTCCTCTCATTTTTAATTTTGGGATAAGAATACGGCACAGTAGAATATAAACCAACACAACTTCTTGTGTGTTTTTCATTTTTTTTTAAATAGGTAAGGATGTAAAAGGGAATAAGTAGTTTTGCAAGGTGCTTGAAGCCCATTCTGTCCCTAAAGGTAGGCATATTTCTTTACGGTTTTTAGGCTGAACAAGAACTGGCACAGATTTTTATGGTTCTAGCTGTCACCAGACTATACAAAATTTTTTCTTTGCCTTTCTACCAAGAGATCAAGCCTGGCAGTAACCAATGTCAATTCCTACACTCTTCCTCCTCTTTCTGCTTCCCTCTTTTTCTCTATAATTGGTCTGTACTAGAAATCCTTGATTTGTCTGTCACTGGCATCATGAAGTACTACTTGACAGTAATCACAGATTTTTTTTTTAAATGTAGATGACTTTATCTGTTGCTAAAGCCATCTCCTCTAGAATCCTCTGACAAAAGAACTGAGTAAGTGTGTGTGTGTGTGTGTGTGTGTGTAGTGTTGTAAGCTGTTTTGAGACTAATAAATTCACGTGTGTTGGTCTGAGCCTTGATACTCCCTGTTGTGATGTGGGATGAATTGCCTTACAAATAATCTGTTATTGTCAGATAATAATAGAAAACTTATTTAGCCAGATTTATATACTTAAACCTGTAACATCCATTTGGCTGTACAAGAAGCCCTAATCAGTTTGTCTCCTCTGCTGAATACTCAGACAAATTAAATTAGAAGATATTTTGTAAATTAGAAAATTGTAAGTGGATGTAGGTGTCTTCCAGCTAGGGATGCTTAGTTTACCATTCATGGACACAGGAAGGCACAGTAAGATACAGCAGACATTCCAGAACAGATTAAATGGAAGTGCTGACACCTGTTAACATAATAGATAACAAGTGGATAACAAATGTCCTTGTGATCATTAAAACAAAATATGCAGTAGGGACTTAGAAGCATGGACAGATTTTATTATTATTATTTTTTTTTTACCATTAATGAAAGCTGCTCTGAGAATGTTCTTAAACTTACCTTTTGATATAAGTGTTTTTAAAATAATTAATGTACTAGTTAAGCGATGGAATAATTATTTTTATTTGGAAATACTTGGCAATATTCAGTTTAATTTGTTCCTGGAGTATGAACAAGCTGGGGTCTTTAGGTGGATTCATGTGTTTTCAAAATTTCACTTTGTATATTTAACTGAAGCATATCAGTAAATTCAAAAGTTTGGGAAAATCCATAACTTAAATTTCCTACATACAGGAATTCTTACCTTCTCTCATCACTTAAAATAGCTCCATCTTACCGTCCTGAAATTTGTCATTAGAAATTTCTGCTAAATGTCTCCTATTTTCAGAGACTTCCAATACGGTAGTAATAATTCCTTCTTCCTGCATCTAGTACCCATTGCTCAGTGTATGTTTTGATAATATGTAATTTTTCTATCCCTAACACAGGAGAAATCTTTTAAATATAATGCTTATTTATCTCCTTATAGTTAGCCACACAACTAGTTGTGGTCAGCCAGTCATAGCATTTATATATTTATGAAGCCATTGCTTTAAGTGTATACTGTATTTAAAAAAATAAAGTAAAAAAATGAAAGCCTTGAAATTTTGCATTAAGGTTGGTTTCCTAGTCGCACATGTACACTCAGATCTGGAAATTGATGCCTGGTGCATTGCCTGAGATGCTCCAATGGTTGCAGAGCCCTGGATAATTGACAGTTACAATATTCTTGTCTTGGCGAACATTTCATAATAAAGTATCTTTGAGGTCCCTCTTCTGGTTTTCAGTATTCTAGTGATCTGTCTTTTTGTACTGATATGGAAACCCTGCTACCTTCTCGTAATTAATCTGTTCATTGGGAAACCTCAGTGTTTTCTTGAGAAACTGTGGATAACCTGACCTTTAAGATCCATATCTAAAATGTATTTAAAAGCCTTTAAATGTTGAAGGTTGGGTATGGCTAGAGGCCTTTCAATTTTCATTGTAGGAAAAGGATTAGAGTGTTTCTATAATGATGCCCTGTGATGTGATTTGTGCTTACTAGATAATGTTTAAATCTTAACTCCATAGTCTGAAAGACAAGTGAGTTCAAAAATAACAATGCTGTGCAACTCGTTGTGTTTACATGGCTTAAGGCAAACCACAGTGTGTTTGATTTAGCTCTGTGGGCTGAGTGACTTATGGATACACTGCACAGCGAGCATTCTTAAAAATGTTCAGGAGTTGAGGGCACTAACAACCTCTGAAGAGATGTTACAACTTCCAAGTATCAACCCTGAGCATCCTATATAATTCAGTGGGGGTGATAATCTGTTTTATCACGTTACTTAGTTCATTTTGTGGAATACGAGTTTCCCCTATAATACCAACAAGAGTTGAGTATTGATTATGTTATAATAGTCAATATAAAATTGACTACATTAGATCAAAAACCCATGTAGAGCAGTGTTACACATGCCCTCCTACACTCTGACCCTGGTATCCTGAGTTGAAGTTTGTGCCTGTTTGGTTAGTTGCCACCTCTATTTTTCTTCTCTGAATTTGCCAGGGGTCTTTCTGATTCACTGTATGCTTCTAAAGTGTCCAGTGGTCGTAGGAAGAAGTTTGGCAGGGCACAGTGTGCATTATTGTAAGGAAATATGCTTTACTCTTTACACATGACCAGTCCCTTCTATCCCTATGCTTCTATTATCCCATGTTTGTCTTTCCCAAACCTCCCTGATCCCTCCCTTTTCCTACTGTTGTTTCATTGCCTTTCTTGGCACTCTTGTGCTCTATTCTGTCTGAGCTGGAGAGGCTGCCGTGCAGCTAGAGCTTGTTCGTATCCCCTGTGGCCTAAGGCTGCTCTGTTTTGTTCCTCTTCTGTTCCTACACAGGCAAAGTCAGGATGGTCTTTTGCCATGTATTTCATTTCCCATTTATTTATACTGAACTTCAACTTCTGTTTTAACACTCCATTGATGGCTACTATAAAATTTTCCTGTAGGTTTTTAGAGGTGGTCTTTTTCTTTGCTACCTTGAACATTTTAATCTGATTTATTTTTCTTTCTTTTCTTGCAAAGGGGAGAAGATGTTAAGAAAGTATATTGCAATATAATTAAAATGTAGGCATGTTTAATACAGATTTGTCTGCTACTAACATCAGCATAAGAAAGGTTAAAAGCATCTTATGCATACATAGGAAATGTTTTTACTTTAATAATGAATGTTCACTTCTGCTGTTATTTTGTGTATTTAAGGTGTGGGGGAAAAAAAAACTTGTTTGTAGAACTGGTGTATTTGAGTTTTATACAATATATCTGATTCAGATAACTGACTGGAAGTCTTCTGTATATCATAACAATTTGGAATAACAGTTGTATGTATGGAAGCATAGAAGTGCTCGTGGTCCTGTGTGAGAAATAGCTCATTAGCTTGATTGCTGAGTCTTAACAGCGATCGTTATTGATCTGACAGATGACACAATACAGTTTTATTAACACAAGTCCAAAGCCCCAGTTCTTCATTTATCTCCATTTAAATATGCAAATAGCAAAAAGCTTTGCTCTACATAAATAGTGATGAACTTGCTAAATTTGGACCAGCGTTAGCTGAAAAAACACAGCAGTCTCCTCGGGAAGGGCCAGGTTTGTTCAGTTTAAACAAATTGTTGCAAATTACAGAGAGAGGGAAGGTTATGCCCTGCTAGTAGCAGCAGAAACTGTGATTATCCCCCCCAAAGCAGTTATTGCTTTCTTTGATTCCAGATTTGCCTTATAAGACAAGTTAATAAGTATTTAGAATTTACAATATTCAAGGCCCCCCAAAAATCAATGATTATAGCAGGTGCAAGATGCAAAGTTTCTTTTCTTTAAGTTACATGATGATTACTTTGTAATAATATGGTAAGTCTTCATTGTTTTGTGTTACTGCTTGTTTTAGGTTACAGGGTTCTCTCTCTCTTTTTTTTTTTTTCCCCCCTAGATGCAATAAATAAAATTTTTAGTGGCTTTGGATAATGAGTGTCCTCTTCTCCACACAGAATAAATAACAAATGTTCTGTTTTCAATTTCTTTTAAGCCTTTGCAGCCGAGCATGTGGTATGAGGCGGTAGTTCTGTGGCATGCTCTTTAGATCTGCGCGCTACTCATTCCAAAACCTTTGCTAAGATTAGAGAAAAATGGAGCGGGAGCAGGACATTGCTTTCTTCTGCTCAGCCCCTTCAATTATATTGCTGGCTAGGACATGTGATAGATGTTCAGCTATCTAGCAATCTGTCCACGAGCCAATGCACTAAGAATAGGAAGAAATATTAAGTGATGTTAATTGCATCAGTTCTACGTGAGTATAAGAGAAATCAGACTTGGATCACTGACCTTCTTGGTAGTTCATAGTGTTTCCTATGTGTAAGCCCCAAATTACACAGGGATATCTGTTACTTTGTTATAGTGCAAACTTTCTTCCAGCTTGTTTTTATGGAACTCTAACTACTGTAGCTTAATGACATTAGGGTCACTGTGTTATGTGTTTTAGGAGAACAGAAATAAATTGCTCTTTGTTTCAAATCTAAATAGTGATGTTTTGGCTGGAGCAATTGTTTTGATACCTATGTTGCGAAAGGTTTTTTTTAAAAAAGGGGATGTGATTTTCAAGGGAAATGGCTCAGTAATAACTTGAAGTATCTAAAAAGCAAGCCTTAAAAAGAGAGCTGTGGTGGTGGTTTGAATTGGTTAGGTTTGTTTTACGCTCCAAGGCACAGTTGTAACTCAGACATAAGCAGACAACCATGGTCTTTATAATGATTGGGAGGGAAACATGGTTAGTTGTGCTGAAGGAAAAAATATGTGCGTGCCTTTGAAGAAAAGAATCATCTGTCTCTTAGTAAGACAGAACATACTATGTTTGGTAATAGCACTTGCCTTTCTGCTAAAATGATTGAGAGATACAAATTCTCACATCTTAAGCACTGCAGTCACTAATGGCAGCCTCTAAAAAAGTGTGCTTTGGTAATTGTCATGTTCATTTTGAGAAACGTTTTTTTTCCCTACCTCTTTTTCTTTGAATAAACAGACAGATTAATAGATAGGTGACTAATTTGAGCCAGGATGGCAGAATTTATAACCATGAAATGTAACTGCCTGCTCTACCTACAGAGCTATATGTATTTTTCTAAAGAAATTATTTTATTGCACTGTTACATTTCATCTTTTTATTCAACATTTTTTTCAGAAACAACAGTTTCCTTGGAGCCTAATCTAGTTTCAAAGAACCAAGAATGCCTTCTTATAAAGAAATGGAGTTGAAGCAGAAAAAAAAAATCACCCAGTGGGTCATCTTGACAGAATTTAAACCAGGTCGTGTGTTTATTGATTCCACTTGGAATAACCTTTGAGATGCAAGCTTTCAAATAACCTTTAAAATGTCACAGTTTAGAATGGAGCTGTTTATTTATAGCCTTGTGTTTCCTGATACAAAAACAAATACGTTGTTCCATCCAGAGTCTCTATCTTCTCTGAAGAAAGTGAATAGGGAAGGTTCCCTGACATGCACCCATCCAGCCGTAGCTGGGAATTGTGGGCTCCTGGACCTTCCCCTCCAGGATGGAGAGGAGATGTCAGAAATGGAACTGCAAGGAGGAAAGCAAGAGGGATGTGAATCCAAGAGGGTTTCAGTACATATTGGCCTTCAACTTTATGGGTATTTTATTTTATTTTATTTTATTTTATTTTATTTTATTTTATTTTATTTTATTTTTCTCTCCCTGGTTTGAATTGATAAATACTTAAGCTGCTGACCTACAGTGAAATGTTGGGCTTGGAACTGATTCATCATGAAACTGCATCTGCCAATGAAGGCTCATCTGGTGTAAAAGCTCAGAGCAATTCTATTTCACGTGCCTCTCACCTTGACTCCCCACTGCTTTCCCTGCACTGAGGGCCATGTGTCCTGCAAGGCATATGGCCATAGGGCCATCATGGAAATGCAACCTGAATAAGGAGTATACCCCTCTGGGGCATTATAGTTGCTTTAGACATTCACGGGTTAGTGTGGAACAGGCTTGAAACAAAGTGGGTTTTTTTTGGTTGGTTAGTTGATCTATTTAACACAAAGTGCTAAAAGCATTTGTTTTCTTTTTCTTTTTTTTTTGTTTTTGTTAATACTTTTCTAAGCAACTTTGATGTACTGAAACATTAGAATTGCCATTGGACTAAGAAAGAGGCCTTATCATTACATTGCATTTAAAATGTGAATCATGTATATACTTTTGAAACATTGTAGTTCAGTAGCAGAGATCATAACTCTAAAACTCAATATTGGCAGCGCAAAAGAGTTGAAAAATTCTGCTTCTATTCAGACTGATTTGCTTTGTTTGCTTTACTTTAAATGCCATCTTAGGTCCTTCTGTAACTCATTGCTAGAAGTGTTGCCAAGAAAACATAGTAGAAAACAGATTTGCTTAAAAGAAGTTTATTTGGATAGTATAGATAGTTTAAGACATAACTGAGGCTGTCAAGCTGGCAAGAAATCTCTAACCCTTGGTGATTAGCCTAGCTGCAAAGGAAAGGCCAAGATGCTGTTTTGCCTTTGCCAATAGTATTTATTGTGCAATAGCAGCACTGTACCATCATGCCAAGATTTTTCTGTTCAAAGACAGTCTTCCTCAGGAGCTTCAGATCTCCTTGTTGGCTTGAGGAAACAAAATTTGAAGTTACTTAAGAAGAAGAAATGCAAGGTGTATCTCTGGGGGTGTTGGAACCAGGCGCAGGACAACT
>NW_010587588.1:63386-103074 GCF_000705375.1 Tinamus guttatus | reverse complement strand
CGATGGAACCTCTTCTTCAGACACAGCAGAACCGAATGCTCACAGACCTCCCTAGGAACAAAGGAAAGGACTTGTAAGTGAAGCCTGCAGCTGACAGGTTTTAATCTTAACCTTTCTCCCCTTGCAGGAATTTTGTAAGAGGCCAGAAGACTATTCATTGGCTTTAAGTGTTTCCAACCTGTCTGGATTAACCACATAAGAAAGAATAAAGCAGCCGAAGTTCAGAACACCCAGCCTGTTCCCATGTCACACTCATGTCTCCTTTATAGCTCTCTCTCCAAGCAGCATGCTAAGGCTACCTGTTCAAGATTAAGGGCTTGAGTTTGCCACAGTGGCAGGCAATGGGAGTTGGAAAAGCCATGGATATCAGTGCTGATAGGAATATGACAGAAATGTGCCTCTCATCCTGAAAGGCTTCCTGATTTACTATCTGTTCCATAAAAAAAAAAAAAGTTCAATTCCCCATTCTGTCCCTTTTCAACATCGCAGAGGCCACATCAACCTCAGGACCTCCTTTTTACTATCTATGAAGTAGAATAATTTAGCAGGAGACCTAGAGCTCCCCAGGTGTGTCTAAAAGCCTGCTGTGTGACACTCAAGGTTGAAGGGCGCTCTGTGCAGCAGATCATGGGGACAGAGTGCACAATAGAACCAGGAGTCCCCCCTGCACCTGACTCACTGCAGGTGCATGACTTACATAGTGCTATTCAGGCTTTACTTTGCCTTTCTCTGGGGCAGCTTCCCCTCGACTAGGGTCTGCACCAAATTTATTCTATTATTCTCAAGTGCTAGCCAAGGACCTACAATGTTCTTGCTGCTGCTGAGCCAACAGGAACTTTAAAGGATATCGAAAAAGCCCCCGTGACTTCGAGCAGAACCCTGCTGCCCATACGTACTCCAGCTCAGTTAGATCTTCAATCTCCTCAATTTCCACACTGTCCTCTTCACTTATGCACACCTGAAATACAAAGACATAGTGTTCAAAATCAGCTTTGCTTCACCCCCAACCACTCCGTTCAAATGACTCCCAAAAGAGTCATCACCTGTACCTGTTTCTGCATTAGATCCATGTCCAATATATCCTCAGTAGTATCTTCTGCTTCCCACTGATCCTTGAAGTCCTTCATCCCACAACTGTTTGACAGATGTGGGTCTTTGTAAACGGTCCATTTGCTTAGGTTCTCTATAGTGAGCCGTGGGAGCAGCAATTCAGAGGTCAGCCACGCTGCAGGATCACAGCCCTGAGCCTGCTGCTGAGACCAGTGAACACAAGATGCAGCTTTTGCCTGTGCAGTCTGAAGGACACCTGTATTTTCTTTGATATCTACTTCACTGGAATAATCTGTCACACACTTTGAATCCTCTTCCTGCTGTGGGAAGAGGCCCAGAGCATAACAGCAATTTCCAGATGCTTCTGAAGAAAGGGAGAGTTTAATGTCTTTGTGGTGAGACCACAAGTCCTGCCCAGTAGTGCAGAACTGGGATGTGGAAGCTCCCTCAGGAGTTTTGCTCTGTTGAGGCGAGGAGCTCGTAAGTCTACTCACCCTGTACTGCATTGCAGTGCATTTCACCTGTCTTGCACTGCCTGCTGTTGATGCAAATATTTCACCACTGCAGGAATATTGCTGGCTCCTTCTCTGGGAGGTTTTATCCATTAAAGATTTGGAAATGTCACATTTGAGCCTGCAATCCTTTTGCACAGGCATCACAGATTTTTTGCCTGATGAAGCTCTCACTTCCTCCAAGGAAGAACCACTCCTAGAGCACCCAGATAAGGAACTCTCCATCCGAACAACGCTGTGGACTCTAGGAAACACTACAGCAAACTTGGCATCAGCAACATCGTTCTCTTCCTCCTCCTCATCCCAGTATGGGAAGGAACTGCTTCCATGAAGAGGAGAACCTTTACAAGGCAGATCAGGATGTCTCAGCTCCTCTGTCCTTTCAGCACCGCCTTTCCATTCTTCCAGGGTCCAAGAAGACTCCTGGTCATTCAGCTCATCCATCCCCAGATGTCCCGCTGCACCAGGGCAGGTTTTGCCAGGCCTACCAACCAACCCAGAGGAGCTCACCACCCTGACTGCCATTCTCCTGAATCCAGAAGGCTTGCTGCTCTTCTTCTTTTTCCCAAATTTCTTCAGAAGCCATCCCGATATACCAATTGCATGTGCCACACTCATAAGACGAGCTTTCAGGCTTCTTTTCTTGTCAGGTTTTTGACTGAGCCAGCTGGTGACTCTCTTGAAAGCAGAAAGGGTGTGCGAGTGCTTGGATCCTTTCCCATCTTGCACATTTTCTTTTTCAGAAGGTGCATCTGCAATCACTTCTTCCTCTTTTTCTGTCTCTAGATTCTGGCCCAAAGCCAGTTTAACCCTTCCAACAACTTTTCTAACTTTCTTCCTCTTGCAAGGGATCTGATTATGAGATGCTTTTTTTGTAACAGAGGAGCAGTTTGAAATACTTGAAAGATTTGATCTTCTCTTTGCAAAGCTTTGAGCTATTTCAGGCTCCTTAAATATATTGATAGTTTCCAGCATGGCAGATTTTGAACAGATGCTTTCACCTTGTTTTGGGTGAGGGTTTGTTTCCAAAGCCATCTGGGCAGAATTTGTTTTACATCTTGTTAATGGGTTCAGCTCAGCATCTTTGTTTTTGCTTTTCATATTGAGAAGGACTTGGGATGAAGACAAGCATTTGTTTGTAACAGTCACCACTGCTAACCCCTGCGTGCTGCAGTCTAAGGAAGACCTGTCTGTCCGTGCATGTCCCTCCACTTTGTTTTGTTCACAGCTCCTGGGCTGCTCTTTCAATGCCACTTGTTGCTTGCGCAGCAAAGGGCTCTCTTCACCACCCACCTTCTCCTCTTCTTCACTTCCCTGAAGTGCTTTGCTAAGGTTAATGTGGTGGAGTTCTGCTTTCACAGCCCTAGACAGCAATTTGCTTCTTACTGCTTTTCCTTTGTCAGTGCTCACTTCAGTGCTGTTCTCCCCACTGCTGTTAGAATGAGCATGTTCATCTTTTAACCTGTCTTGACCACTGTCCTTTTCTAATGCATTTTCCTTGACTTCTCCATTATTGCCATTTTCTCTGTTGCTAGAACGCTTGAGTTGGGACCCTGAAACACTTGCATCCTCCTCCTCCTCACTGCTCTCGGCTAGGAGAGGTTTTCTTGGTGTTAGCTTGTCATCCTGCTTCTTCAGTTTCTCCTCTACCTCTAATCCTGCAAAGCCTTCATCCTCACATTCCTCCCTTTCATCCATAGTCACCTGCTCCCTTTCAGTTTCACTAGCTGCTTCCCTGCTTTCACAGGGCAGCTTCTCACAGCCTTTTCCTTCAGCTACAGGAAGCACTTCGAACATCACTTCTTTCTCACTGGGACCATCTTCCTCCAAAGATCTCTTCTCTTCACTGCTTTCAGTGCTGCCAGCTCCAGGCTTTTTACCTCTTTTATCGGTCCAATGAGCTTCATTGCTGGACTCCAAACAGGAGACACTTGAAGTTTCCAGGATCTTTTCTTCTGCACTTTCAGTGCCATCAATCCTGGTACGTTTTCCAGTTTCCTTTCCTCCTCTTCTCCCACCTTTGCCTCGGAATCGAGAGCCCGACCTCCTGGCAGAAGCTTCCTTGGAGCTGCGGTTCTCACCGTGTCCGTCCCCAGGCCCGGTCCCGCGTGCCTCCCGGTGCAAGGCACGGTGCTCAGCGGAGCCTTCCACACTTCGCATGGCAAAGGACTTTACAGACTCTGGCCCAGGGACTTCTTCATCCACAGGACGCTTTCCACCGTTCCTTTTAAAAGTCTTTTTCTTGCTCTCCACACTGGCCTTTCCCTCCTTTCCAGCACTGCCATCGCTTCCTTGTCCTGGTGTCAGACCCCGTTGCTTGGAGGCCTTTTCTTTTTTCTTCACTTTGGACCCTAACTGCTCTCCGTATTTCCTCCTAAAACCACATTCTCTTTGATCATTGCTCTTGGAGGCTCTCTCCTCCCGCAAACACTTCTTGTGGCCACTTTGTCGGCCTCCCTTCAGCCTCACCACACTCTGGCTGTTCAACACGTCCTGGTCAAGGGTTTCATCTTGTTCAGGCAACGTCTCTTTGCCCACCAAGCAGCCTTTACTCTTTTCTTCCCATGGTCTCCCCAAAGGGGTCTTGGGATCTCCCAGAGACTTGGCTTTCTCCTCACAGTTCAGCACTTTCTCTTTTCTAGACTTTTTGTGATGAGTCTTTGCTCGGGAAGGAGCCATTTCTCCAGCATTCAGAAGGATACGAGCGCTTATCTCAGTCCAGCTATGAAAGGTTTTGTTAACTCCGTTTGCTAAGTACCCAGAATCACAACCGGACCTACATGGGCAACACTAGCTTGAAGGCTGAAAATACAGAACACTGAGTAGACTGAAAAGACAGCAAAAAAATGTTTAGAAAAAGCATCTAACTCAAATTGTTCAAGTTGAATTGATGCTGCAGTACTAAAATTCAAAGTAGAAAAGATCCAAAAATATAACCTCCTTTTTTGTCATCATTTGCTATTCTTTCCCTTTTTATTCTGGCACTTTTCTCTTAACAAGAAGTGCTGACTAAGTTTATACAAATTTGTTAATTGTTGTTCAATAGTAACTATTTATCCCTTTAAGTTTTCTGCAGTGCAAGGGAAGGACATCATTAAATAGCTCATGCTCAAGATTTAATCTGTCCAGAAATTCCAGTTTAGCCCAAATACCAAGATTTGTACATGGATATGGTAATGGCAAAATGAATCATTGCTCACGTAAACGAGTCCTTTGACATCAGTCCTACTTTCTAACTGTTCTGGACCATCTGCCTCCTTGAAACACTACAGCAGGTAAAAGATCACACACATCTGTTTTTCAAACTCATTATAACAACTCCCTCTAAATCACCACAGCAAAAAGGTCAGTTGGATTTTGTTCTGCCTTTTTAGAAGAAATGAGAATTGCTTAAATGGTGTTAGGAAACACAGCATGAATTCGCAGACAGAAAGAAGCACCGTTATTAAGATCAGTATCTCCCAATAAACACAGTTCCCCAGAGTGGTTTCTCCTACCTCATTTCAAGGGCAAAGTCCGGAGTTTTGTCTTAGCAGCTTATGCTTTCATCCACCTGCAAGAATTGCTCAAGCTGCCTCTTCATTGCTCCACACGGTAACCTTCTCAACAAACCTACGCTGTCCATCCCGATCCCAGCGAGATGCTCAGCACCACCTGTCCAAGCTCACATCCACATACAGGGTGATGTATTCGTTCTTCCAAGCCTGGTTTCCAATGGTCACAGTCTGTCCCAGCCTCCTGGCCACCCTGCCCAGCTGCAGAGTCTGACATCGATTCTGGCAGGGCTGGGCCCGGCGCATGCAACGAAAGTGGCATCAATAATTCAAGCTTCCTCCTGGCACCTCTGAACTTTTCAACCAGCAAGGGCACCAGCTGCTTGGCAGCAGTTTGGAGAAGGGGACAGGAGACATCACCCAGGCAGAGGCCAGGCTCACAGACAGCATGACTTGGTACATCCCTAAAGCCTGAAAGGAATAGATCCATTCCAGTACCAAGAACAACTGTTACAGACACTATCACCCAAGGTACTGGACAGCATGACTTGGTACATCCCTAAAGTCTGAAAGGGATTAGATCCATTCCAGTACCAAAAACGGCTGTTACAGGCACTATCAGTCAAGGTACCAGGAATACCACCCAAAGAAGAGCTTAAAACAGTGCAAAGAACCAACTCTGAGGCCTCTCCATTCCACAGTCTTGGAGCTTTATTCAGGCAGCCAAGCTCGGGTAGGTTGGGGCTCCGCGTCCTTGGCCCCCTCACACCACCCATTGCTCTGCTCACAGCAGGAAAGCAGCTCCCAGCGCAGCACAGAGAAGGCTGCAAAATGGGCACCGTTCTGCCCTCGCTTTGCCTAAAGTGCCCAGGCCGGTAGCCAGCAGAAAGACAACATCCTCTATCTGATCTCCTGGTCTCTGCTCCCCTTCCGACAAAGCTCTTGCAGGCAGCACAAGGTTATTCCCAGCAGGAGGGGGACAGGCAGTGATTACGTCCATGCAACATTGCTGCCACATCCAGTGATGGCTTTCCCCTTCCTAGGTCTTTCTGAATTTAGGACAGTTTTCCCCTTCCTGGGTTTTTCCCCAAATATTCTCTCCCCACTTTCAGTCTCAAGCCCACCTGTCTCAGCTCCTCAAACCTGAACACTCTGCACAGACTAAACACTACATTTCTTTGACTTTTAAAGTGCCAAAACACTGGCTGTTTGTTCCTATCTTCTGAAAGGAAGGCAACCACCAGCAAAGATGGGACATTTCCAGATTTTACCTCCAGATCCCTGAGCAAACTGGACCATGCAGGATGTAGCTGGAGATTGGGTTATGTGCCTATCTCAGCCCATGATTTACCATATAGGTTTGCATACATCATTGTATCAAAAACACAACAGATTCACTTCATACCGGGGGTACGAGCAGCAATGCAGCTTGCCCTCATACAGAGATCCTTAAAGTTTGATAGCTGCCATGAGGATCAAGTCACCTTTGGGACTATGATCTTGCTTGTACTTCCCCACTTCCACTTCCATTCTCTAAGCAGAGAGACGACACTGTGCACAGATGCACAACAGTCCTATCAGTGGTAGCTGGGGGTGATGGGAGCCAGTGCTGCTCTCTTTTCTAGCTCTCATGCATTAATATACAATATCAACATTGTTCCTTCAAACCTCATGCTGCCTCAGAGCAGCAGCAAACATCCTCCCTTGAGCCTGCACCCTAGGCTACTTAGGGCAGATTGCAGTCCTCTCTGCTCCAGAGCCTCTGCCCTCTTCCTCCAACCACTTTAAGAGGAGCTAAAGATCTCCAAGGGTCTTTTCCCCAGCAGTAACACAAGGAAGCCAAATCAATTATTCACTACTGCAAGAAGAAACCCAAACAATTAAGTTACACACGTTTGAAAACTACCTCCCTGAATATTTCAGGAGCCCTTTGTTGACCAATTGTCGGCCATTCAATAAGGCTGGATGACCCTGGTGCACGGTGAGCCAACGTCCCATGTCCCTTACTCAGAGGTCAACCAGAACACACTGCACAGAAGGTATTGCACCAAACTGGAAGGGTGGATTTTATTTGGGTCTAAACCAAAAGACTTGCATATGCTAAGACCCCGCTTCCTCTTTTTCCTCCCCCATGTGTAAATTAGTGCCTAAAAAGAGCAAAGGGAAGATATGTGGCCCTACAAACCTGCACTGACTCTTGCTGGACCCATAACACAGCAGTAAGCAGGAACTCTGGCATTACTGGAAAGGCCCAAGTGGAGCTGGAATTCCCAGCTGATGTCCTGCATTAGCAAGGGCACAGCTAAAGAGGAGGTGCCTTCCCGTGCTGCAATCCTACTCTTTCCACTGCACACACCGAGGCACCTGGCAGCTTCCAAGGCACAGTCCGTGTTTCCCTTCCAGTTCATACCCAGAGTGTTTTTTCTCTGTAGCTGGAAGCTATGGGTTTGGTATAGAATTTATTTCAGTCAATGAAATCCTCTGCATGAAAAATAGCGGTTAAACTACCCGCAGTCCCTTAGAAATGACCAGCCATAACTTCCAGTCCTTCAGCAGGGAGGTGCACCAGCCCTTCCAGTGAAATACAACAGAGCTGGTGTTTGAGACCTGAGAGAGGCGCCTTGATACCAAAGCACTTCCTAGGGCTGGCAGCAACCACCCTCCAACAGGCCAGGCCATTGCTCGGGGACAGCACATCGCAGAGCCCCGATGGCTCTGGGTTTGTGACATTCAAGGGCCGCAGCCCTGCTTGGCCCCTGCGGCCGGTTGCCAGTGGCGCTGCCGGAGTGTTTCCCCTGGAAGCTTCAGCCTCCTGGCAGCACTGGGACAACGTGAGCGGTTCTAACCCGTTTACTCCCGAAGCTCGAGCACCTTGACTTCACGCTCTCTCCTCTAAAGGATTAACTCCTGCCTTTTCTGGACATTTCAACTCAGCAAGACCCTCCCAAGGGCCAAGCGGGTTGCCTAAGTCGAGAGCTGAGCCCATGGAGCAGGCAGGCCCAGGCCTGGCAGGTGAGGAGGCACCTTGAGGAGCAAGAGCCACGCAAGGGCTCTGCTGTCACCCAGCTGCAACCAGCCGCCCACCCAGCGGCACCTTGAGCCAAGAGCCGCAGTCAGCGCCCGCGCCGGCACCTCCCTCCCTTGGGGACAGGGGCAGCAGCCCAGCTGCAGCTCCACTGACGGGGCTGAGGAGGCCCACAGGGGCCCGCTCCAGTAGAGCGCTCAGATCCTGCATCCACTTCTGCTTCAGCACCAGAGGATTCTCCAAAGAACCCAGGTGGGACTGCCTCATGAGACGGACCCTGCTCCCACAGGCAACAAGCTCCTGAACATCCCCTTAACCTGCAAAGAGTATCTGGAGGAGACCTCAGACAAAGACTTAGAAGGGCTCTCTCAAAAACGAGTTTTTCCAATTCCATAATACTGACTTCCTGCTTACTATTTACACCAAAAAGGGACCAGGACTGTTATGACCCAATAGGAAGATGTATATTGAGGTGCATCGTGAAAAAGAAACCTTCCAAGAGGTAAAAAACAGCAACCCGGTCCCACCAGAGCACAGCCACCTTGTTGATGCCACATCCATGATGGAACCTGCTGGCATTTCTAAGGCAGAGCCCTTTGACAGGAGGTTTTCTCCCTCACAAGAGGGACAAGACAGCGGCTGCAGCACCAGCAACATCTCTGCTCAGAGAATGCAGCAGCAGCCCAGGCCATCAAAGACATTGACCGTCCTCAGCCTGACCTCAGAGAAGCAGCAGGCAGCAACTACAAGCACAAACCCAAAGCTAAGGGCAAGAGGAGCCTGACTTCCTCCTCCTTCCCTACCATACCTGCTAGGGAGCCTGAAGATGAAAATTCACTGGAACATCTCCCACTAAAGGGACGGCATCGCTCATGCTCACAGTGAGGAAACCGGTTTCCAGCAGTTAGTTAGGGCAAGCTGCCACGTCCTGCAACATCCCTTTTTAGGTAGCCTATCATGTGTTCTAAATAAAATTAGTGATGTTGGTTTTAAGTTACACTGTAGTGTGTGTTCTTTGCAGGCAGTAGGATAATTTTAAAAAATGCTCCTAAGCTCTTGAGGGAACAAGGAGAAGGGGACAGGGAGGTTATACAGGACCTAGAAGAATGTTAGACTTTGAAGCTCTGACAGATCTCTGTCAAAGGCAGAGTATCCTATGAAGGAACAGGAGAAACTTTAGCATGATATTGGGGTACTCATTCAAGTATATCCCCTATAATATCATCTTGACAATTTTACTGGCATAGGCACTCTCATGGGCTTCGCTATTAAAGATTTGCAGCAACTTGGGAGCTTAGCCAGGCCCTTAGGAGATGTCCTCAAAGGCTCTTCTCAAAGAGGTTCCCTCCAAACCTTGCCACTTAGCTTACAGGTTGATGTCAGGATTAAATGAAGGAAAAATTCCAAGTCTTTCAGTATCCTCTGCTTTATTACACCATGGATTTTCTATTTTCTTCTGTAGATAGATACCTGTTTTTTTAATGACATAGCCTTATGAAAGAGTGCAGCTACTGTCTGCCTCCTCTGAAAGGAAGTACAACCAAGATTAATAGTGGTTACTACACATATCATTACCAAACAACGGACATTGAGCTCTGATACATTCACTCATGGTTGTAACATGAGCTACTGGGACAAGCATTTTTTGTGCACCCAGAATCGATAAGCTGAGACCTTCAAAAACGCTCAAACTGGCACTTCTAAAGATTAAACAAACCTCTAAGCAACAGCTGAACCAATGCAAAGAAAAGCAGAAGGGAGTCTGCCTGGGCAGCATTTTTAAGCAAACCTGGGATGAACTACAAGTGGTTTTCATGCAAATTAAATACAGATTCTCTCAAAGTGCAATGTACTTCAGAGAGAAGACCGGATTTTTTTATTTTTTTCCCCCCCACTTTTAGATCATTACGTTTATACACTTAGGCTAGTTTTAAAAAAGCTTTTTTGTTTTGAGGCCATTTCCTCTTGTCCTATCAGTAATTATTCTGGAGAAGGGATCGACCCCCACCTCACTACAACCTCCTTTCAGGCAGTTGTAGAGAATGATAAGGTCTCCCCTGAGTCTCCTCCACACTAAATAACCCCAGTTCCCTCAGCTGCTCCTCGTAAGGTCTGTGCTCCAGCTCCTTCCCCAGCTTTGTTGCCCTTCTTTGGGCCTGCTCCAGCACTCAATGTCTTTCTTGTAGTGAAGGGCCCAAAACCAAATACAGTTTTGAATTTTATTAATTCCAGAAATAGTACCTCACAGGCTGAGTGACTTGGCACAACTGAATTTCCTTAACATCTCCTTTTTAATTCTCATTACTGTATACTGGCACTCAAAATGTTTTCCTGTAAGGAAAGTACATGAAAGTGTCATATATAGCAAGCAGGCCACAGTTAAGAGCAAGTAAGCCTAAAGTTGCACCAGGAGAAGGTCAGGTTAGATATTAGGAAAAAATTCTACACAGAAAGAGTAGTCAAGCAATGGAAAAAGCTGCCCAAGGAAGCAGTGGAGTCACTATCCCTGGCAGTTTTCAAGAAACATGTAGAGGAGGCATTTAGGGACATGGTTTAGGAGGGACAGTGTTGAAGGTCTTACAGTAGGACTCAAGAATCTTTAAGGTCTTTTCCAACCATTATGATTATATGAAATTCAAGCAAATTTGCCCATTCAGGGCAATCATGGAGCAATCATTGCTCTTCCAGCTCCCAGTCAGGTCTGAACCATGACCAAACCATCCCACTAGTGGCAACACCACAGACTATCAAGCCAAATGGGAGCATTCATGTGCCCGTGGGGCCCTCCAGGCCTAGCTGAGCTGACAGATATCTTTCAAGTAACCCTGTGTATCTGCTTGAACAAACTATGTTTAAGTCAAATCTATGCATTTTAGTCCGCTCCAGCCTCAAGATCACTTACTTAAACCTATATATCTTCTGCTTACTTGGGCCCTTACCTCCAGGCTCCGGCTGCAATATCTGATTTAAGGCATCAGCCCAGACAGGTCCTTGGAGCAGCAGATGCCATGCAGGAACTCTGCCTGTCTTTCCAAGGAAAGCAGGAGATCTGCTCAAGCTCACCTCTCTTGGAGGACAACACAAGCACAATCACTGTGAAGCCATCACCCTCAGAAGAGGTGACTAGCTTTGAACCAGCCACACTGCAAAAGTCTTCAGGAAGAAGTGGACAGCACACAGGCCCACTCCTCATTGAAGGGTTTGAGAAGCTACAAGAGACCACATATCTTGAGGAGAAAAAATTCCAGGCCTGCTGAAAGGCAGATATAACCCCACTTACTAGCCACTTCTTCCCCTACTGAAGGGGAAAAAAAAAAAAAAAAAAAAAAAAACAAAAAACAACCAACCCACACCCAAGCAGGAAGGGCCTCGGCCTTAAATACGAGCTCATTCCTCCGCAGCTGAAGCTGGTTCTGGGTGAGACAGATCCAGCTGGAGCAGGATTTAATTGCTTGCGGGTGGTTGCAGCCCACCTTCCCTTCACAACAACCTTTCCACAGAGGGAAGCCTTCCCCTGTTACAGGGGAGCTCTGCCTAATCTGGCTAACTCCCTCAAACACCTCAGCACCCATGCGGCTGAGAAAGAGGCCAGTTCTTGGGTGGAAAAACCCCAAACGCCCAAGGCTTGGTGCTACCATCACATTTCACATGACCAGGGACTTGGCACAGCAAAGGAATCGTTCTTCTCCTCAGGGTTTGCTGCAGGGAGACAGCCTGAGAGAGATGGCTAAGGCCAATACCCGGCCTTAGCAAGGCCGCTCATTGATGTCTGTAACGTTGGGTCTCAGGAACATCCATTAAATTGGTCTGTTTTTGCAGACATGCCACTTGAGAGCCTCGTCCTGCTTGCAGGGGTGTCCCAATCCATACAGCCATGGAGATGGGGACATGTTTTACAAGGAGGATTTGGGGCTTCAAGTCAGCAACACCTGTATTCCAGCCCTAACAGAGGCAAAACCCAACTTCTAAGAAATTGAGCAGTCCAGCTATAAAAAATCTCTGTTCTGTCACACCTGGACATGCCTCAGGCCTGATGACTAAGTTGAGGAAAGGTTCTTTTCCTCACAATTTTTGAACAGAGTTGTTAAATTCAGCAGAGATTCAGTTGCTAAGCATCTGAGCAAAGTGTGCTTTACTATTATTTAAGAAAAAAAAGTGATGCCTCATGGCAAGCTTTTCCAGCAGGACTAGTGATTTTTTTTCTGAATATGCAGCCATATAAAAACAGCTCACATTACAAGAAGCCTTTGACCCCCGAAACTTGGGCCACTGTAACTGCGTCCCCTATTAGATACCCAATATGTGTATTGAGATGTGGAAAATTCATCCTGTTTTTAAAGTGAGATCAAAGACTCTCTCCCTGAGGGAAACAGGTCTGCAAGGCTTAGGGAACGTGCTGCCAGCACAGCTCTAAGAAGGGATTTTTTCAAGCTTTGGCAGCCAGCGTTAACAGCTCCCACAGTGAAGGGCACTAAAGGATGCCAGACCCCAGTGACTGCATGAGCAGGGCAGAAACACTGCCAAAGCCTGCCCGGCCATAACATTAATGAGAGCCAATGAGTCCCGAGTGCTTTCAAGCATTAAGCATTAGCTCTTGGAGACAGCAAGCTGCTAACAGAGACTCCACACAAGTGTTTCAAGTGAAAAGTAGGGGTAGGCACAAAACTCGAGCAGTTTGGCAGCAGCTGCAGCCTCTGATCAGTAGCAGGGCTATTATTAGTCTGCCTGTCAGCTGAGAGTAATAAGAGTAGCAGCAAGACTCGGGGAAGACAATTAGATCTGCGGCATCCCTGAAAGCCAGAGAAGCAAAAGGAATGTTTTTCATCACTCAGAATGCCTGCAGACATTCATTAAAAAAAAAATAAAAGAGTGCATCCCTCCTGAACACCTCATCCTATGATCGATTTCACTTGCTAGTGGCTTCCTGACAGCACAGAAAATATGCTGTAGTGTTGGATGTCACGAGCCTTTCTGTCCTCTCCTGCTCAGCTGTAGAACATGCTGGGGCATGGTGCAAGGGAAAGCACAACACAGGGCTTCTGCTCTTCCCTCTGCTTCAGCCTTCCTTGGCTTTTCCTGTGTTTGAGGCAGAACAGCTCTAAGGAAGGATTATTAATGCCCCTACTCACAACAGTAATCCAAGCAGCTTATTGCAGGGAATCACTATGCTGTAGGTTTAAAATAAACATTGCTAGTAAGAACCTGCTCTACTGCAGCACATACCTTAAACTATCCTTCTGTTTCACCTTACCTGCGATTACATGGGCAGGCCAGCTTGTAAACTTTCAAGAAAACACGAAACTTGATTTTTATTTATTTTTTAAATCTAAATCTACTTTAAGGGGATGACTTAGACAAGCCCCAAAAATGATGTTCTAACACCTTCAGAAACCCTATCCAATTTCTGCAGCTACATTGATGAAACAGGGAGAAGGCACAAACTGGTGTTTGCTCTTTCTGAGCGGGGCATCCACCTCACTTCCTCAATGAAGACATTAGAATCAATCTGTTTTTTAAGCAGCAGAAGGAACAGCTGCGTGCACCAGGATGATGCATATACACATGATACCAGCTCAGAAACAGATGATTAACCCAAAACTTCCTTTAAATTTGAGGCACCAGTGACTGACACGAGGGGTGGAAAACAGGCCACTTAGCTTCAGTCCTGTGGCAATAGAAAGAAGTAATGAAACTAGTAGAAATAAGGAAATAATGCAACTAGCTTTCCAGATCATACAGCATAAATTAGGTCTCAGAGAAGATATTAATAATTTCTACAGGGAAGGGCATCTGAAAACATCCTTGGAAGAACCTAAAAGAAATAGCATCAGGACTAAGGAAAAAGAACAATTTAATGTTTCTAAGCATTAACAGGTACCTCTACACAGTTTCACCACTTTCATTTCACAATCCCAAGGGTAACCAGGATTAAAAAAAAAACATTGCTGGACCAACTGTTTGTCCCTTCACTGTTATCATCCCAGGTTTTTTCAGGACACTTGGCAGCTACCTTACTGGGGACTATTACCTGAACTGCTGCTCTTTTCTGGCAACACGGTGTAGAGATCGCAGGACAGAGTGACAGAATCAACATGTTTGCCATACGTGTCTCCTCACTGAGTGAGCAGGAGCCTGTGGCAGAGACATTCCCGATAGAAAGAATAGACTTGAGAGCAGACAAGGATCGCAAAAGGGAATTCAGAGTTTTATTTCCAAAAAAAGAGCGACATAGTGTTGAAACAACAACAAAAATCACGTTCAATTAATTTTCCTCCAATCTGAATGGCTACAAAAATAGATTCTACCCAAATCCATAAAGCCAGTTAACAGTACCATAATAAACAAAAAAAATTACTCATTCAGATACCATATACAGCAGTCACAGGAATCTAGCATATATTATTTAATGTTTTTTTTTAAAAAGTAAACTTCTAAAATGTTTCCATTAAAACTGAAATACCCATACGATTTTAAAAAATTGTACAAAAAATAATTTTAAAACCAGTCGGAGGTAACAGTGTGCGTTTATTAAAATCCTGCACCATGGCAGTAACATTTATAATTTAAAACCCAGCCCAGTAGAAAAGAGAAATGTGCAAACATTTAAAAAGTTACAGGTACTCAGAGGCTTGTGGTGCATCAGACCAGGTGATCCACTTCTGTCCTAATGCAAGGCGGGCTCCAGGAGGAGATGTCTCTAGCGAGGCACTGGAAGGGAGGCAGAGCCGGCGCGCAGGGGCCGGCGCGTTGCAGCAGCGGTGGCCTCTCCCCAGGGACGGTTTGCCCGGTCAGTAGTGTTATGGCACTCGGTCCAATGCCAGAAAGTCCTGGATGAGGTCTGGTCACTCCGCTTTGGGGAAAAAGATTGAAAAAATAATCATTTAGGAAGCAGAAAGTGGAAGCAAATGAGAGAAACCAGGATTTGGTTCCCTGAATGCATCACTGCATTGGCTAAAAGAATTAACACTGGGCCCAAAACCTCTCAAGTGCATTTGCACAGACACACATACAAGAGCTTATTTTGAAAGGTAACAGTGCTGTAGAGCCTCTCCACTCCCACCTTTGTTTCTCCCCAGAGGTTTGCAGAATTAGAGGCTGACATGTTGCTGTGTCAATACTCAAGCCTTCTTTCAAGCACAGGAGAAGGAGGGTAAAAAGCAGTGACACCGAGTTCTGGGCATCCTTTCATGCCAGATATAACCCCACTTCTATCCAGGAAGGCATCTTTCTATCCAGGAGTCCCTAGTAAGTCTCAAGACATTAGAGTGATGAAATCTAGCTAGCTGTCACAAGGTGCTTACACCATTAAGTACCTCACACAACCAGCAGATTCCTATCCTCAAAATACAAAGTCCTGCCCTCTGTCATGGGCCATGTGATTCAATGAACTTTCTGCTTCCCTTGGCTGCTTCACCAGCCCCAAAATATCTTCAGCCTCACCTACCTCCTCCATTACTTAGTCCATGTCCTAAGGGACTTCTTGCCAAATTTCTTTCTGCATAGCTCCTGCAATGACACAAGAGAAGGCTCCTTACTGCCATGCAGTGCCATCCCGTCCACTCCCAGCTGCTGACAGAAGACCAGGATTAGGTAGTGTCCAGAGGAAGTGCGCAGAGCAGAGGAGGTCAGGCAGTCACTTATCCTTACACACCAGCAGGTACCAATCCCACCAAGCTTCCTGCATCCGTTACAAGGTCCTTTGTCTCCACTTCCGTAGCCCCTGTCACCTGAACAGTGTTCTAGGGAGACCAGACAAAGCCCCGCACCCATGGTGGTAGTTTAGCTCTACCGTATAGACAGAATGGGAGCAGAGATATTGAACATGTCCAAGTGACAGTGTCAAGCCAGGATTAAAACTCCAGAGTCCCATCCTCGGCCAACTGAGCCCGTGTGGCCTGCCCTTAGATCAGTATGGGTTGACACGAATAGAAACCTGTATGCGAATACTCAGAGTCCTGTTCCTTTGGGAGGTGGGATTGTGATCTCTCCTGCTTTTCGGAGAGAAAGAAACAAAGCATTACTCATTAAAAGAAAAAAAAAGTCAAGGGACATCATGTGAAAGAGGACCTGCCTCTCTTTTATTATTTCCCTTGGATAGTTTGGTGGACACGCACATGATCAGATTCCAGCACAAGGATCCCTATCATCATGTTGGAAATGTGCTCTGCTCTCCTCAGAAATGCCCTCCCTTACCAACCCCATCTCTTAGGAACAGAAGTTGGTTGGTACTCACCCTCTGCCTCCTTCCAGAGTACTCTGGATCTCCTTCAGGACTTCTGGAAAGCAGAGAGTTAACAAAAGTGAGCCAAGCCCCCAGCAGAGCTCTGCTTTCAAGGTAGCAGACGGGCCACATTCCACCTCCCAGCAGAGCTGCCTTTAAAACCTGCCTCCCACCACCCGCAGCTCAGACCTTTTAACATCGCTGCCCCTTCGACAGTACCAGGGTTTTACTGGACAGGCTGGCGCAAAGGACCGAAGCAGTCGCTTGCCAGAGGAAATGCTGCCAGTCCCAGCACCAGAGCCCCAGACAGAACAGTCTGTCCCACTGGCATTTTACAGCAGTCCCACTACTAAGTTAAAAGGCCTTCTCTTATCAGGGCAGGGAATGCAGCTATGCAGGCCAACCCTTGCCTTCGGGTATTACTGTCTGTCCAACCCCTCGTATCTATTGATTCATGAAAAAAAGAAAAGAAACCCACACCCACAGTATTCCTAGCAGTTTGGTGCAGTTGCAGACCCCCTGGAAGCGAGTGCTGGAACCAGCAGAATTCCCTGCTTTCCCGCCCAGAAATGCTCTTGTGCTGATGGTAACAAGTTCATCTCACTCACTTTCATCATTGAGTAAGGCATGTTCCATCAGCCTCCCAGACTTCCTTTCTGAAAAGAGAGGAGGAAAAGAGGTTTTACCTAATGTTTGTCCTTTTCCATAAAATACACACACCTTTGAAAACCCACCCTATAACTGTTTTTTCTTCAAGTCCTTTCAACATCACTGAATGCTTCCCAACTAATCCTTAAAACTTCTCATGTACTGAATTGTATTTTCCAGCAATACTGGTTTGACTAACAGAAGATATTGGAAATTTCGGACCATATCTCTCCACGACCTTCCAGCAGGAGCTACATTCTGTTCTTTCAAAACAATCTTGCTGCATGCAATCTACTTCAGCATTAGAAACTGCACTGTCCAGGGCAAGGTATTCCCTTCCCCAGCTTACCATCTTCTCCATAGTCACCCGAAGTCCTTCCTGATCCCCTAGAAGAGAAAGGGGGGCAAATAACACTGACTGGGAGGCATAGGAGGGTGGATAATTCATGTAAGAGAAACTCTAATGCATGCTAACGAAATGGCATGTTGAGCAAGCGTGCAGGAAGGGCTTCATCACGTACTGGTGACACCCACAGCCCTTAAGTAACACAAGCCAGAATTTACAGCTTGCTCTTCTAGCCGCAGGAGACCAATTCCCATCCTTGATTACTTTGTCCCGGCAGCAGTAGTGCAAATAGGACAACCACCAGGGAGCAGGTTACATTTCCTCATGCCAATCCCTCCAGGAATGATGTTAAGAGTCATCAAACAGTAGCCCTCCTAAAACTTCTGCCTCATTTATTTATATATATTTTAAAGGGAGTTTCTCTATAAAATACAATACTTTGTGGGAGACAGCTTGGAGAGGGAGATGGGCTGCAGAAACATTCAGAACATACCCCAGGTTTCCCTGCCTTGCCCACAACACAGGAGCGGGTCACACCATCCAGATGTGGCGTGCAGGAGTTTTATGGACTTTACCTGGATTTTCTTGTAGCATTCTCCACGCCAGACCTGTTGTTCACATGATTGTTGCTTGTAAGTTCTGGCACATCAACAATGCACTGGGGCTCCACCAGCCATTTGGTAGAAAGGGAAAACCTCTCAAACTCTGAGGGTGAGATCAGATAGAAACCTGCAGAAGAGAGAGAGAATTTATAAGCAGCTCTCAAGCCCAAGAACATACTTCCAGAACTAAAAGCAAACAAAAAAGAACAGATAAAAGTGTCATTTATGTTCCATAGAAAAGGGACTATTTGCATTTCTTCTCATCTAAATTAGGACAATACTGGCAAAGAAGATATTACCCCATATTCAATACCTGCTGGCAGCTGGAACCAGACAGAAACACACAGCAGAGACATTTATGCACTGCTCACCTGTGTATGCAGACAGCTCTAAAACAAGCTCTAAAATTGCCCTGCCACGTTACACACACACACAGAGGACTGGGATTTGGGGAAAAATATGGCGTTACCTTGGCCGTATTTGGTGAAGACGCAGGATGCAATGCCGCTCACATCCTCCTTGCGGATGCAAGGGTAGCGAATCTGTAACTTGAGGAAGGGCAGCGAGATGATCTGAATGTCTCCCAGGTTCGTCAGGACAGCCAGGTCATTTTCACTGTAGTCATTCGTCCTGCAGCTGCCGAAGTTGGCAACTGTCACCTTTCGGACCCGACAGCCTTCCAGCGCCGTCAGCTTGAGCTTCAGTTTGGAGCTAACCTTGGGCAACGTGAAGACCTGCCGATGGGAACAGGACACTCACAGCTCCTTCCTGCACAAGGAGCGTGAGCCACCGCGCCCAGGACCTGCTGCTCCCTCCTTTAACAATGTTTTATTCACAGTGAAGATGCAGTGGGGTAACCTGAGCCAGCCCGGCTTCCTCTTCACCAGACGAAAACAAATAATAATCACCCAGTGTTAAAAGTATCTGTGTTCTGGCATCAAGCACTTTTACATTTTGAGCTGCAAACTGCATTTCTCCTACTTTTTTCAAGAAAACCTCTGTACTCAACTAAATATTAAGGAAAAAATGGGGTTTACATTGTGTGCTCTTCCATGTTAAAAGACGACAGCCTAGAGCATAGTCTGTATGGATTATTCTCTTCTAAGCTACTTAATACACAAAGTAAGGATTTTAGTTGCTTATAGAAATGTCTACAAATTACTCTTTCTGTACCATGTTACATGGAACTAACCACAGAATCAAAAGCTCTTTTCCAAAAGCAGAAGCAGTATTGTACAGAGTTTAAAATTATATAGGAATAAAACCTGTATATTCAGCTTGCACATCATTACTCGGCATACTCAATTTATCTGCACACATCTGATTTCCATGGGCTCAGGACTTATTGTCATCACTTGTCTGGACAGTACCACACCGAAACACTATTCCTGAAGCTTTACTCAAATTCAGAAGAAAAACTATTCCGAAGAGCACTGCTCAGTGCTTTAGCACATTTTACATGCAGGCCACAAGCACCTCCTGCGCGATACCTTAAGCTGCTCTTCAGATACCACCAGCAGTTGATGGCTGCCTTGCATATCAGGGCTCTTGGAAAGGTCATGTGCTACTTCCAGAGGTTCTGGGAGTGGAGTGCTGCGCCCATCCAAGACGAGGATCCCCACAACAGGGGCCCTATGCATCAGCTGAATCTCTTTGGCTAGACAAGATGAAGAAAAAACAAAAAACGAACAAGATTCTCATCAGAGATACTGTGCTAGAAACTCAGCTCACACCCTCTCAAAGCTGAAGAGCTATAGACCTCTCCTATGGAAACATTACCTAAAAAGGTAGAGTTAAAGGGTATTTGGACTGAACTTGTTCATGTTAAACAGTAGTTATTATTACACAGAGAACAGGGTGATGGTCACAATAAGGCAGGTGCACACTGTGACTTGATAGTAAAACTTTAAGGACAGCTAATGCAAATTCAGACTTCTGAAGTCAGTGGGGCCTGAGGCTAAGGGAGCTCAGGAAGCACTGGGGCTCAGGCATGTTCTCAAGTCTAACCCAAGAGTGAGCATTGCACAGCTCAGTGCTGTATTTATCATCACCCCCTCACTAGCAACATCAGTGACACCTAGTTCCACTAGAGCACTTGCTCCCACGAGCTGTACTTACCCTGCTCTGCCCTGACAGGCTCATCCATCCTCCTCTCTGCGGGAGGAACGCGGAGGCAGAACGCGTAGACGGTCCCTCCGTTGGTGCCTGCCCACAAGGACGGGCAGTGGCGGGAGCCTGGAGCAACGAGAGGGCTCATGAGCAAACCTCCATCTCTGGCAACCTTGGACATCTGCCTTCCTCCCTCTGTTTAGCTCCTAAACACCTTGATATTACAGCTGTCTCTCCAGGGAAACTACAACTTCTTAGCATTTCTCTTTTGAGAACTTCCCCATCAACAGTTCTGATAAAGGACATGGTTGAGCAAAGGGAGCAGAGGGCTGTTTCCCTCAGTCACCACCATCGCCCCATCCAGTTTTCATCTATTTAAATCATACCCAAGCAAAGGAAGCCTAAAGTTTGGCCATGCTGGGGCAAGGAGGGGTGAACTTTAGAGTAATGAGACAGGGAAATCATTATACTCTAAAGTCCAAAAACATTTCAACATATTTAAAAACCCATGCTATGCTTTCAGACTGCCTAGGAGGATGCAATACTACTTGCCTTGAATTAGTCAGCAGCTACAACAGCTAAACAACAGGTCTGCATTACAACATATGCTCTAGCTCTAGATTATTTTTTCAGCCTAGCACAAAGTACAACACAGAAGGTGCCAAATTTTCCTAGCAGTAAGACCCTAATGTGTTCCTTGGCAGGGGAGGAAAAAAAAGAAACACTCAGAAAAAAGGAGCTGCTTTTGCTACTCACTGTCTCTCAAGAAGGTGTCAGCAAAATATAAGGTGCGCACAAAGCCAGTGAAAGAGTCTTCTGCCGAGCGGGCTTCAATCTTCCTCTGGACTGGAGCCAGTTCCATTTCCTGCAGTGCATCCTGATCAAATTTGGCATTTGCCTCCTGAACCTTCAAGGGAAAAGAGACGTTTCGCAAGCCAGGCACGTCGTCTCCCCCTTGTCCCCAGCGCAAGGGCACAGACCACCTCCTTCTCTGGGCAGGGTAGTCAGGGCTCCACATGCTACGAGTTTGTGTATAGAGAGGGTCCCAAAGAGCCCTCACCTCAGAGGTGTTTCCACCAGCACCTCGCCGCTTCCGGCTAGACACCCGGCTCCTCCTGATCCTCCGGAACGACTGCCGGAGGGACTTCTTCAGGGACTTCACCCGAGACAGTGGACCTTCTAAGGCCAGTTGGTCACTAGGATGCAGTGTACATCTAAAAATAATAATGATAAAAAAAAAGGTAGAAACAGGGTGGCAAACACTACTAACAGTTCAACATGGCAAGTACAAATGCAGAGACAAGAACATGCTTATATTCTTCAGGAAGTCCAATGAGGTAGGACTTCTTGTTCTAGTGCTGCTCCCTAGAAACCTATTCTCATATATTCTATGACTTGGTTAGTTAGGACTTCCAATGGGGAATTACCACCCTAAAGTTCATTGTAGATAGATACTTACTTCACAAAGACTAGGCGTTTCTGCTGGTGGTCAAAAAGACCAAAACCATGACTGGTACCAAAGGCCACAAGCTTCCATTCAGAGTGAAGGGCCAGTGAGGTGACCACAGCTGGTGGTTGACATTGGACCAGAACAAATGGCTGAAAACCAGCTTCAAATCGGACAGGACCATCTCGAGTCTTTAGTTTCTCATGACCTTTCCATCGATAGCCCTCTTGGTCCTGCAGGAGATCTGCTTCAGCATGGTCCACAACATGCTCTGCATCTTCATCATTCAGTTCCATCACCAGTACCTGAAAAGAAGGGAAAAAAAAAAACGTTAGGGCTCCTATTAGCCAGACAACCCTTCAAGTTGTCGGGTCAGATAGAGTGACAATATGAACAGGCCAAGACAGGCCAGAAGTTAAGTTCTGCACAGGTGAAAAAGCATCTCAGGGCTGGTAAATAATTATAGAAAAAGTCTAAAACAGAGATTACAGAAAGCAGGCGGCCATCAGACAATGTTTCCAGTGACTAGATTGATCAAACACTACCGAAATTAGTGTTGGCCCTTTGACATATCTCCAATTTGCAGTGTAATGGGGTGAACTAAAAGCAAGATTGATGATGACTATATATCATACCTGCCCTGCTGTTCCAGCTACAGCCAAGTATCCACTGTATTTACATAGGTAGATCTTCTGGATCCCCAGTCTAGGATCATCACTGTAAGGGTCAAAGGTCCCGACCTAGAAGACAGAGGGAGGGAGAAGCGGTGTGTGTACGTGCACACAACAGCTAATCTTTACAGGCGTATTAACAGCACAAGAATAAAACCTCCTCCGCTCCAGAAAGCTTCCACAACCAACAATTATCTCACCTTGCGAAGCGGAGGCCATTCATCCTCACCCAGGGTGTTCATGTTGTCATTGGGATCAGCGTCGGTGAGAAATACTCTCACCGTGCTCAGCTTGTAAAGGAGGTGCAAGCAGACACCAGACGCATCCCAAAACCGCACGGTGCCATCCTCATGCCTGCAGGAGGGGAGGTCATGGAAAGCACAGGTCATGCAGAGCCACATGTCACAAGGATGATAAAACAGAGGGGAAAAACCAATGCGCTCCAAGATTAAACCACACAATTACAAAGCCCTAAATTGTGGCAACTTAAGAGTTTCAAGATGACTTTAAAAAAAAAATCCAGTCTGTTCTTGATAGGACACAGATCAAGATCTTGATCTGATCTTTGGTTGCTCCAAAAAGGGGGAAAAAAAAACACTCAAACACACAAAAGAAAAAATTAATACTTCTAGTAGAAAAACTATGGTCTAAAAGAAAGAAAAAAAAATCAAGCTTTAATCTCAGTTCTCCAGGTGAGAATTTGCTTCTAAGAACTTGCTGCATCAAGAATAAAGTATCTGAAATACAGCCCACAGAAATGCTTGAAATTGCTTTGAAAAGAAAACGATACATTTTTATGTGGTGAGGCAATTTCTTGCTAGCTTCTTTATTCCAGCACTTAGCTAAATCTGGTCATGCTGATCAAAAGAGATAGGAGTCCAAACCTCTGAGATCCACAACACTGTAAATAGTGTGGAAAAAAAAGCTTAAAACTTGCAAGATTAAGCTCTGTATTTACATTGCTTCCTTTGAGTCACTGGATTACTGCCTCCACTTGTACAGTGAATTGTATTAAAGGAAAAGATAACATTTCAGAATCGAAAAATGAGGCAGCTTTATAGGTTATCTCTGGATAAAGGGATCTGTCTGTCCTCTCAAAAGCTTTAGGAAGCTCACAGCCCAGCTTTGAGGAGTTATATTGTACAGTTTCTTCTTTCTGCGAGAGGAGCAGACCATAATCTCAAGGAAAAGTCTCTATTAGTTCAAAAGAAAGGACAGACAGGTCAGAAGGGTTCCTTGAATTTCATCAGGCAAGTAGGTACATACCCTGTGAGCAGCAAGTCCCGCTGAGGAGGATCTGGAGCTAAGTTGGTGCCACCATCAATCGGCCATGGCTACAAATACATTAAGGGAAGACAGAGGCTTTCAGGGTGGTAATAGTATGAAGAGGATGCACAGTCAGCAGGAGAGCATGAACTTTAGTGCAAATGGCAGCCAACCAGCCCGTGCTGTTAGCTTTTGTTTGGATTAGATGTTCCTGTTCTGACACCAGCTGTGGTTTTTAGTAGAAGATATTCTACACATTTCCTCAAGAGGCTCTGCCGACAGCTTCCAGCTTCTAAATGAAGAGTTTGTTACCCTGGACAGCTGGGAACACTCACACTTTCCTTCTGGCTTGTCAAAGTTGGGAAAAAAATATCACATCTTAATCCCCACAGAGCGAGGAGGGTGGTGGTCTGGGAAACAGCCCTTCTCAAGGCTGCAGGACAGCAGGGACCCAGCCCTGCACTCGCTGTCAGGAAGAGGCCACCCACACGCTGCTACGCTCCTCCTAAACACGAGTGATCAAATCTACGCCCGAGGCTGCCATACCATATTGGAGTAGTGAACGTTCTGCTTGCTCCCAGCGCTGATAATCCTCTCCCACAGCTTCAGGGGGATGTTGGAGACGTGGTGGGAGCAGGTGATGGCGGAGCAGTGGAGAGACGCCAGGTACGGAGCATGGACTGCTGGCCAGCCTGCAGACTTGAGGTCTATCACCACCAGCTCCTCTTCTGCCAGCACCACCATGGCAGAGGGGTCATCAAACTCTGCAGAAACAACATTCAGTGAGGCCAACAGCAAAGACTATCCAAGCTTAATAGAAACAAGCTTTCTGTAAAGCTTATATGGAAACAACAGTCATGGAGCTCAATGCAAGTATGTTTTTGTTGGCAATACTTCTAAATGCTTCTGTGTTAACTGGGCCTATTGAGGCACTGATATTAACAGAATTCAAGATATTAATAGATTTACTGCAAGTTCTTGATCCTTTGTGTCACTGTTGGGACTACCAGAGGGACTCAGCTTTTCTTCGAGGTGAACTGCAACCACAGCTAAGCAAACAAGTTTCTACTCACCAGTGAAACTCAAATGTCCTTTCCAAGCTAATTAACAGCAGGGTGTGGATGGACACCTATACACCCCAGCAATGACCCATTTAGTGCTGTGTGGACCACAGTCCAAAGCTGCCTGACCACAGTCATGCCATGGGTGTTGCAGAAGGCTCCTCTGCTTGAGCTGGCAAGTGTTTGCAATCCAACACTCTGCCCTGGAGTTTTCTCTGCTTCTAACACACTGAGCTACATCCCCTGGACATTCTTTAATGAGTGCATCCATTTAATAAACATGATGAGAGGCAAAAGAAATCTGCTAATGTATCATTATACATGACACGCACTGAATCAAAGGGTAATTCTACTTATAAGTAGGAATCTTAACCCACATAAAAAAAATACTTACTCTGCATAACGTGCACAAGACAGCCACATTAGCAAGTGGTGGGGAAAACCAGGGCTCTGAATTGTTTCACACCAGTGACTTAATGAAGCCACACAAGCATAAGTGAATGCAGCCTGAATTTGTGTCACTGGGGGTAGGGGTGAATAAATGAGCAAACTGGCAGCTCCTCCCTGAGATTCTCTGTCCTTGACTTTCACTTCCCTTCAAGTGTTTGATTATCTGGAACACGCTTGCAAGAAGGCAAGTCTATAAGAAAAGATACACCACTCCAGTAGAAATAACTTCAAGTAACTACTTGGCACCACTCTAATTAGCCTGGGTTTCACCTTTCGTTGGCCACAGCCATAACACAGCAATAATTAGTTCAGTTTCTTCATGCAGACTGTGGAGTTGCTCTAAGATCCAGTTTTAGTTGCTCTAATCCAGTTTTAGTTCACTATCTTGTGTGCTGCCATTTGCAGTTGTCTACAGACCTTCTGAATTGGACAAACAGTATCATACATGTACTGCATTAGATATCATCAGTCCTGCACACTGACTAATACTACCAATATTAACCATATATGCTCTGCATTAAAAACAGCATTTTTTTTCCCTATAAAGGCACATATCTGAGGTCACTGCTTATGGAAAGAATCTGCTTTAAAATGCTGAAGTAGGAAACATACTAAAAATTTTTAGAGAGTTTTATAAACTTATCCACCTACTAATGGAGAACGAAACCCCAAAAAGTCAGGAAGGGCTAGTCCACACATTTATCTTTTCTTTTTAAAATTTCAGCATGTTCAGTGTTGTGGGAAGTCACTACCTATCACCATGCAGCAATGCATGAGCTCTGTGCTCATTAAATTCCGTGGCTCTGGTATACAATTAATACCTTATTATTGTCATTGCAGGGAAAACTGCTTACGGGCGAACAAGAAAAGCCACACAGACCCACTGAGCCCAGGCAATCAGCCAGGAGGAAGCCTGTCAACCACAGAAACCTCATTTTATTTTAAATAACTTCCTTGTCTAAGGACAAGGGCTTCAGCTTCCTGCAACACCTCCTCTCTGTACTCACTAGATGACAGGTGAACTGGATAATTCAATCCTTGGGCAGTACGAAAATAAAGTCTGGTAAGTTCAGTTATTTCATCCTAAAAGGGCTTCCAATCACATTCAGGAATTAAACTTAAAGTCAATCTCTAAATTTGCCAGCAAGCACTTAAAAAGCATCTAAATGTTAGCAACTTGTTCTGACTGAACTTCCAATACTGTCTATTTGCAGAGCATGAAATAGTAATTTTCTACTCAATTACATCGAGTTAACCAGAAAAAAGAGCTATGCCGCCAGGAAAGAAAGTTCTTTGGGTAAAATCATTGACAATTCCACAAAAAGAAAAAAAAATATATTATGTATACTGTGGAAACTAGAGTAACAAAGCACTTGAGGGAAGCAAGACTCTAACAAGTGCTAGCTATGCTGTGGAATGAGAACTATTCAGTATTAGAACTGTTTACACTCATATCTGCCAGCAGCAAGTTACGTACTCTATATATTGACCCTTAGTTCTAGGACTCCCTTTGTTGATTTATTACCCAGAGCCTTAGTCCTAATTCCAGGTAGTAATTAAGAGAAACACTGTCTTGGTGGGAGTCAATTTTATTTTTAATTATTGCCTCTTTTGAAGTACTATTTCCAAATAGAAATATCCAGACCTTGACTTCATAACTGGGTTATGTCCAGCCTCCACAGACAAGAGACTAAGAGGTCTCTTAAGGGAGTTTAATTTTTTTATTTAAAAAAAAAAAAAAAAAGGTATGGCATCTGTATTCGGGACATTCTTGATGCTGGTATTTTACACTTCACTTTTAATTGACACAATTTCTCTGCTTCTCAGAAAAGCCAAACAACTGAGCATAGACTCCCCACTTCACTTGCTATTTAGGCCAGGAAAACATCCCCATCCTTACCCAGCTATCCTAGTTCTTCAGCGTTGCCTTTCACTACGTACCTGCCGTGGGCTCTGAACTGAAGATGATGAAGAAGTCTATCACCCGGGATGTGAAGTCAAAGGCTGTTTGCTGGCTGCCATGAATGACAGAGATGCTGTGCCGGTCACCATAGCTAGCCCGGGGCATCCCTCCTTGGAATATAATGTAAGGAAGCCTGAAGAGAAAGACACGGATAAGGGGCATATGCTGAAATGAGGAATAAGGGCAACTTCAAAGATTTGAGACAAGCCTAACTTTGATAAGAAAATTCTTACTGTGTTGCTCTATACGGTGTTATGGCATTGCACATTGCACCGTTTAAGTGCCTCCTGCTAAAAATACCAAGAGGAGTGAAGGGAGACCAAGAACTTACCCATTTTTTGTTGTCTGCCAGTAGATCTTGGAGATGGCCTTGCAAGGAAAAGGACCTAAGAGAACAGAGTTAGTTACTACCATTTGAGAAGTTTATCTTTACACGGGAAGCTCCTTAATCTGCCTCACCCAGTCAGGAACAGGCAACCTGAGGTCATCGTGGCCTCCCTCAAAGGCAGCCACCTGAATTTAGAGGCACCACCACTACCTCTGCAGGCCAAGCCACATCAGATGCAGCCATTCTTCTGGGACACACTCATTCCCACAGCATTCCTCAACAAAACAAGGCTGAGACCCAAGGGGAAGTTCTGAACCGTGTTGCTGATGCCTAACAGGGATGGGGAGTGCTGCTGTAGAAGCTGATTAAGCAGAAAAGATTGTTGAAAACACAGCCATTCCCCAAATTAACGTAAAGGTGATAGAGCTTTAGAAGCTTCTATATGCTTGAAAGATGAGGTCATTCCCTCTTGATGGGTTTCAGCAAATGAGAGGCATCATTTCATCACTGCTGTTTGACAAGAAGTGCTCTTAGCTCACTATTAATTACAGAAGATCCAAGCAACTCCTTCTTTTTCTCCAGGCTGAAGACCTTAGTGATGCACTGAAGTTTAAAAGCAAAAAGATTTTAAACCCCAAAAGAGATCCCTTAATTGCAACACTGCATTTTGTCATCAGGATTCAACATTAAAGAGAACCTGGCTTAAATATTCCCCACAAGCTCAAAAGGAATTGGAGTTTCAGAAGAATACACAGCAATTCAACCCCAGAAAAAGGATGAGCCCCAGAAGCACATACTGACCATAAGGCACAAGGTTTTCCAGAGGCTCCGGCTGCCTATTGTCATTGGACACAGGCCACTGAGTGTAACTTCCATCATAGTGGCAACTAATGAATTTAGTGCCATCCCTTTGCCAGTAGAGGTTCTCCAGTTGCTGTAGAGGAAGAGACACAGTGACTGCTCTCCAGAAGACTAGTAACCCCTCCAAAACCAGCTCATTCTTAGCAAGAGCTTTGCAGGCTCTCTCTGCACCCACTTCTTTTCAAAGGGCCCTGAGAGGAGACCAATTCCACAACACTAAATTGATTTGGGGCTGGATTAATACCTGGCTGCCCAGGAAATGGTGTGTGACTTGGCTATTCTGAAGGTCCCAGAGGACGATCAAGCCCCTGCTGTATCCAATCAGGATGAGGTTTGGGTTCTTGGGATGCTCCCGGAGCACTTCCACCAGTTCACACGATCGCCTGTTACAGTAATCGTCTGGCACCCTACGGAAGCAGAAGAGAAAACCTAGAGAAGTTTACTCCACGTGTGATCCAACATGACCGTAAGAACAGTTAAGGTAGAAGGACCAAAGCAAAAAAAATTTTTTTTTTTTTAAATAAAGCAGATGAGAATAAGAATGGTCTTTCCAGGAATCTGTCAAGCAGCAGAAACTCTTATATAAGACATCACACCAGGCTCCTGGAGGCCTGCCAAATGAACCAGCATCTAGTCCCATTCTCTTAAGGGAAAACCCATGGTTTGCTGTGAATTCCAGGACTGGACCCCCAGAAATGTGAAAACAATCTGAGTTGCCTGTGCTATTCTCTCACGACCCTTGCAGTATGAGTAATTGTGTACAAATGTGCTGAACAGAGGCATTTGGTTTCTCTACCAATTTGTGTATAGAGCAGGCTCTGGATTTTTGTTTAGCTGACATTTCCATGTCAGAAGGAAGTGCCAAGGACACAACATAGGACAAAGTTTTCAGCAACACTCAGACCTCCAGAGTGACAAAAGTCCTTTTTTGGACAAAGCAGCATCAGAAGTTCCACCTCTTGTGGATGAAGTAAAGGTGTAATCAGAGCTAAGTAACTTTTGTTGCAGCTGTGGACACAAGGGCCCAGGCACAAGACCTGCAGCTTCACTCCAAACGTCCCCCGTGCAGTTCTGCCCATCTCCTGGCAGTGACAGCCCTGGGTTCACAGGGTCCAAAACCGTCGCTTCACACCTGCCAGGCCAAAAGTGGCTTTCGCAGAAGTCGCGCAGATTTGGACGCTGCCAAATAGATAACAATGAGCCCCAGCACCGAAGGGAGGGTGGCATTTCATGGAAGGGACATCTGCTGCACAGAGCAGCGCCCGTGTCCCCGCTCACCGCTGCAGCACGGCCTCGGAGGGGACGGTCCTGTCCTCCAGCACGCGGAAGGAGGGCAGCTCCGCCACGAAGACGCTGCCGCTCTCCGTGCCGAGGTAGAGAACGGCCCGCGAGGAGTGCGGGAGGACGGCCGTGATCTGCGTCGCGCTCGGGGGGGACCTGGGGTGCAAAGGGAAGCTGGTCAGCAGGGCACAGGGCGCCCAAGCTTATTAAACTCGGGAGTCAAAGCAATTCGTCCTATGGGCAGAGACCTGCAGCCAGGCATGACATTTTAAAGGAGGAGAAGGCCCGAGCAGAACACTACCTTTAAGATAAATTACGTCAAGAGACTTTTGGCAAGGGCATGAACAAAGACCCAGATGCCTTTTTACAGCAGCCTCTCTTCCCAGGCAGCCCCCAAAGCAGCTAAAAATAGCTCACCCAAAAGCAGCAAGACCACGTGAAACTGAAATCGTAGCAATATTTTAAACTCTTACTTAAGGGATGATTAGATTTGCTTAACCTTAAGATTTATTGCTCCTTTGCACATAGGATTGGATACACATTAATGTTAGGAAAAAAAAAAGCCATCGCTTTTTATATGGATGCAACAGTCCTGCGAGGTGGAGTCCTGGGCCCCAACAACCTCTTTCCATGGAAGCCCCTTTAACGGATTCACAAAACCAAGAAAGCCCCTCAGATGAGGACGAGCTGCAGCTAGAACAGCAGATTTTTCCTACTTGCTTGTCCCCTAACCAGCTCAAAACCACCCCTGCAGGTTACCCCGGCGGCCCTTTCAAGGTGAAGCGTCGCTCTTCCTGCAGCTCCGAGGCTCTGTTGTGCTGCTTCAGGCTCCAGAGGTGCAAACTGTTGTCATCCAGAAGCGTCACCAGCTGGCACTACAAAAGCAGACAACATCCTTCGTTTGGGAACCACAACACAAAGACTGGCAGAGCGGATCTACCAATAAAGATGCTGCCGTCCATAACCCGTTCACGGGACTTCAGGGCTTGGAGGAAACCACAAGTAGCCTAAAGACTCCAATTCTCTTGCACAGGACCCTGGATTGTCACCAGGATGGGGTGAGAGGAGGATTTAGGCCCTTGCAAAGCACCCATGAAGCTGAAGCTCCCACGAGCACCTTGGCCCGGCACCGTTTGCAGCCGCTCACCCAGCCTGGGCAGGGTGGTGGCCCCGCGCGCCGCACTCCTCGCATTCTTGATGCTCAACCTCATTCTGGAGGGTTGTGTCAGCCGCCTTTTACGAGCCCAGCCCTGCTGGCTGCTTGTTCAAATTGAAGCACTTGGCCTGCTGCAGCCACACCTGGCGCAACACCCCCCGTGGGAGTTTCAGTTTATACCATTAGTTAAGCAAACAGCCACCCAAAACTGGCTCCAGAAGGAAACCTCTCTCAAAGAGGCCGCTGGTGATAGACGAGAGGTGCCAGGTAACGAGCACATGGCCCACACACCAGTCTGACAGCAAGAGAAGCGAAAGCCCCTTGGAAAGTTGCGCCTTTTTCTTTCAGTTTGTGGCAATAACCACCCAGCAAACCCCAAAATCAGGAGTCAGTCCAGACAAACACAAAAGCAGCAACCTCAGGAGCAGGCAGGGTTAATGGGAGTGCTTTGAACTCTCCCAAAATAATGAAATCTGCTCAGCAGCAGCCACTGCCCCAGCTGGTCTTGCAGTAGGGTTGGGTGTTTGTGGTCCTGCAGAACAGCAGTTGCAAAAGGAAAAGGAAGTTTTTTGCTTTTGCATCAGGCTGCCTGAACTGCCCTGGCCTTATTGCTACTCCCACTATACACGAGATAAACGGCCAATTACGAGCACTAAACCTATTCTAAGTTTTATCAGACATCTCTGGCAAAGAGCACTACAGAGAGCACAAAATATATTGGAATAATGTTCCAGACCAAGCAGCATTTGAATAAACTTGATATGAGGAGCCCAGTTACCCGGACCAATTTTAAACTCAACACCCGTTGAAGAGCAATCTCTGTAAGTCACAAAAGAATTGAAAAACACACTCACCTGCTCAGGTATGAAGTGTATCTGCATTACAGTATTGTTTTCTTCATGTAAACCCATGAACTCCACCCCGGGAGCACCATATCTGAAGGGTTTGTTGAGGATCAGCAGTATTTAAGACGACCCACAGCTGCAGTTAATTGCTAAGAAGCTTGCTAGCAAGCAACATGAAGAGAGATTAGTTCAAAACAAGGTTGTTCACCCAGCAATTTGGACGGAGGAGAAGCAACACGAACCTCCTCTGACTTTCTGTGCGTGGGGTGGGTTGCTACAGGAGAACATGGAAGTTTCCTTGTCTTCTGAGCACATGCAGAAGAGGTGCCCAGACCCTGTTTTTTCTCAGGGATGTTTAGTGGTTTCCCTGACACTAAAATCCTGCTTAACTAATTTGTAACCAGGAGACAGATGGCTCCTGCCTGCATGTGGAGTCCAGCTTCCGAACACAAACACCACTGGGAATGATTAAGCAGGCATAGAAAGCACCAACTTTTCCTTTCTGGGCTGGGATGCCTGTTTCACAGCATGCCTGGCGGGCACGGTGCCACGGGATGTGCAATATTGGACTGGGCACCACTCTTTTGGGAGAAAAAGGAGAGTATTCAGGTGTCTAACATCTGCATGGTCACAAACTCAGGAAGCTGAGAGAATTTTTTGCTTCATTTTTAACCTCGGAAATAGAATTGCTTTAAGAAACAGAACCCTGCCCCCTGCCCCAAATATTTAAACAACCCTGGAATTTACAACATGAAGAATTACTAGACTGGGGCCAGATCTTGTCTGACCTCCTGCATAGCAGGAGCAAAGAGCCCCATCTAATATCTGCATTAAGTTCTGCTTCTGTTTGAGCTACAGTTCAGCTCCTGGCAAGATAATCCCACCCCGATCAGATCGGAATCACTGAGACAAACTGCTCTAGTGTTCAGTAACCCTTCTTACAAATATACACCTTGTCTTAACTTAAATTTGGGCAGCATTTTCATGTAAAATTACACCTTTCTGGGCTATCAGAGAGATCTGCCCCAGGTGGTTTTGAGGGATACAGTTTGATGGCTCCCGATCGCGTCCCAATGGCCATAAGGCGGAGGAAGGGGCTGTAGCCCAGCGCGCTGGGTTGATGGGGAAATCCATGTTCCACAGTCTGGGAGAGAGGAAAAAAAATACAATTCATAGCAGGTTGCATGGACATTGTTACATACAGATGAAAGACAAAAGTTAAATACAGCATGGCGGTCTGAAATACAGCATTTAATGAGCTTTTTCTGTTGAAGTGTTCAGATAGAACAAGTTGGATTTGCTGGAAAATAATCTCAGGCCAAATCTGATACGAAAGCCCCTGGCTGCACAGCCCACACACAGAAGCACAACAGAAATGAAAAAGCAATATTCCAAAAGCAGTAATCCACGCAGATCCTTTTATTAAATTTATAAATCCCAAGCACAGCTTACTCCATCTCCACAACACACTGGATCAGTCCTCAGCAACTTCACCTCCTGCAAACCACCTGCTCAGCATAATTTCCAAGCCTGACACAATTACTCCTTATTGTAAGGTCAGTTTCACCTGCTAAATTCCATATAAATCAGCCTCCATAACCCTCCCTTGCTGACTGCCACCAGGAAGCAGTGCAAACCAAGAAGCAGCATTGAGTGAACACCAGTGCTCACCAAGAAAACTAAGCAGGTTGCCCATGGGGCAAATGGAAAAACTAAACCATGTGACACCCAATTTCCAAAGGTAACATAAGGAACACCAGATTTTAACGAGCACAGGAGCCTGCTACGCTGCCTCAGACTAAACCAAGGCCATTCTGCAAGAAGACACCAGTAACTCTCAAGGAGGATACGCAGCACGTTGCTCGCATTCAGCTTAGCACAGCTGATGTATTTATACACTATGGCAGAACCTTCTGCTGTCCCTAAAGGTTGTGACGAAGCTGCTTGAGAAGTGGCTTCATGGGGTTTTTAGCAGTGCCAGCGTTGGGCTGTGGTCAGGGCTTGGAGCAAACAAGGGTGCACGAGGGCTCAAGGACATCTGATTGTATCGAGAGCGACCTGCGTGTCACCGTTAACAGGGCTGCCGCGCTGCGAAACGCTCAGGGTGCTTCTGGTGCAGAGGGATCTGCAGGAAGAGCCACATTGCTAAGGCAAGTTGGGCAGCTAGCGAAGAGGAAAAATAGAAGAAAAACAGAGGGATAAACAGAAAACGCTCTGTCTGCAACAGCAGGCACTTGCTCCTCACTCCCGCCACTGAGATGGAGTTGCCAACTTGGTACATTATTGTCTACTTAACCCAAATCTACCACTTTATTTCCTGCACGGCGATGTCCAGCTCACTCCTTTGTAGGAGAAGCAACTAAAGCTCGTGTCATTTGCGTGGCCTTGCCATTAGCCCGAGGTGTTCCCAGCTCCAAGGCAGTCACAAAGTCCTTGCACAGCCCTTTACTGCTCCTGCTCCAAGGCACAGGAGGACAGGGCCGATTCCACAGCCTGCTCGATGGCTTCAGCTCCGGTTGCTTGACCAGAATTCAGACCTCCTTCCTCCAAATCAGCCGTCACCCCGGTCTGGAGTCACAGCCGAGGAGGCTGAGCCACTTTAGAATAGAGACAAAATTGGAAAGATTGGAGCATTTCCTGTTTTTTTTTTTTGCTTACCAACTCACAGGACAGGACAAAAAAGGCATTACTAAATTCTAACCTTTTATACCCAGCAATTTGAGATGATCACTACTGGCTCAAAAAGCAGCAGGTTTATTCCCTTCAAGACAGCTTAGTCTCCAGCCATACTTGTCTATACTATAAGAAGGGAAGTATTAATCTAATAGAGGTGATGAAACTTTGTACCATAACATCTACTAACACAGAAAAGATTTCTAGTTGTCAAAGAGTAGGAGTATGAAGCCATGAAATGTAGTTTGGGGAAGAAAATCCAAGATAACATGTTACCTTAACAACGAATGAGGGAATTGACTGAATCAGCTGCAACACAGGCTACAGACACTGTTACACTCACCCCACAAAAGGGCAAGATGCTGCTTTGGGACAAACCAGTGCAGTTTTGCCATTAGTTTTAGTTCCAGTTTGTTCATGGCTACCAACCTGCCAGGCTGTAGGTGTCATTTTTAATGAAACATCGGGTAGAAACTGAATTTTGTCTGAGATGTTTTCCAGTCCACAAGATAACCGTGATTTAGTCATAATTCTCATAATAGAAAAGCATGACTTACATAACACAGCAGGGCAAGAAGGGATTCGTGTGCCTTTCTGGGCATCCTGGACCATTCCCACCGTACTCCCTACCCCACATCTTTTCCTTGCACTTGTTTCCATGCAGGATCACATTAAGGCAGCTGTGCAACCAGCCTCCTCGGGCCCCCTCTACCAAGCAGGCTCAGCAGCCCCTGCTTTCACCTGGACAGCAGGTAAATCCAGCCAAGGGGCAGCAGAGGTGACAGCAGGTGACAATGGAGCCTTTCAGCGGAGCTGGAATGAGAAACCACGGAGGCAGCAGCAGGGCCTCCTGCTCAATAGGCCCTTTGTTTCTTTGGGGAAAACGAGGAGCTTTCATTTTCATTTTCCCTAAGACTAGAGGTTTGCCAGCACCTGATGCCAGCAGCTAAGAGCAAAGCCTCCCGTCACTCATATCTACCAGGAGAATGCAGCCAAGTTAACAGTTGGTTCCCAGCCCACACTCAAGTTGAGCAGATTAAATTTGGTGCATTTTTACTCCTTTCATTTCTCTTCCCTTCTCCCCTCAGGTTGTTTTATGACAAAGCAAAAACAAACTCAAGTGCTCCAAACCCAAGACCCGCACGGTGGCCAACCTGCCTTCGGAGGGAACAGGGAAGCCAGAACGTGTCAAATCCACCCTGCAGAGACACTAACCCTGTGTTTGGGGTAAGCTGCCCATCAGTGAAGGGTTAGAAGGCTAAAAAGAGGGGGGAAAAAGAAAAAACCCAAAGCCACAAATGAAACGCAAGGCTCCCGGTGTGGTAACGTGGAGCTGTAGGACAGGCTGGGTCACCTGTGCGCTACCCGTCACCGGCACTGACAGTGCCAGCCTCAACATGTTGCTCTGCAGGGCTCGGGCTGAGCCAAAGGCATCCAAATACTACTTCCAAAAGTCAGTGGCCACCACTGAAAAGAGACCAGCACCATCCTCTGCACTCCCTCCCTTGAGGTATTTATATACACTGATTAGATCCCCTCTCAGCCTTCTCTTCTCCAGGCTGAACAGGCCCAGCTCCCTCAGCCTCTCCTCATAGGGCAGATGTTCCAGACCCCTGATCATCCTTGTAGATGTAAATCCACCCTGCAGAAACACTAACCCCGTGTTTGGGGTAAGCTACCCATCAGCGAAGGGTTAGAAGGCTAAAAAGAGGGGGGAAAAAGAAAAAACCCAAAGCCACAAATGAAATGCAAGGCTCCCGGTGTGGTAACGTGGAGCTGTAGGACAGGCTGGGTCACCTGTGCGCTACCCGTCACCGGCGCTGACAGTGCCAGCCTCAAAATGTTGCTCTGCAGGGCTCGGGCTGAGCCAAAGGCATCCAAATACTACTTCCAAAAGCAGGATAAACTTCAAGGAGGAGACTGCCAAGTCCACATACCTTCTCCTTGCTTCTACGCACCGAGCTAAAAACAGAGCCTCGCAACAGGTACACACAAGCACGGGAGGCTCCGCGCCGGGCCGAGAAACCGGCACACGGAGCAGAAATTGGGGAGGTTTCCTGACAAATGAGCACAGGCTGCAGGAGGGCTTGGAGAACTAGCCTAGTCCAGGGATCAGGCCTTTAAAGCCATCCAGACCTGCTCTTTTCCAGGATAGAGGTGCAAGAGGAAAACCCGAAGAAAAAGATTACAGCTTACTGAAACCTAAGGGAGTAAAACAATAAAAGTGCAAATGCAACAAATGTTAACATATATAGAGAGAAATATATATACATCATAAATAATATGATATATATATCAAATAGAGATTTATATATACAAGCTGCCTCTTGCCTTTTTTAATTGAAGTCCATTACTGGGTTGACACGGCCAAAACAAAAGCACTGCTCCCCATTCACACTGAATTTGGGCAGTTGGACATATTCGTATTCACTAGTGTGTAACCAACAGTCGGAGGGCAGGAGTACCACAGCCCTTCCAGGGTACAGACCTCCCATTTAGTCACCACCAGCATCACAAGCAGTCACACACTGAAGAGATGCAAATCCTCCCAGCAGCAACATAGAGTCCCACAAAGTATTTCCCAGAGGGGGTTTTAAGCAGAAATGTTTCAAAGGCCTGAAATAACAGTTGTCAAAAAACTCACTAACCACCACACTGTTTTTGCTAGCACATTGGACAAGATTTTTAGCCCAGAAAACACCCCAAGATTCTTGGCTCTTTATACCACAGTGCTCAACAGGCCTGAATTAGGACGTGTCTTTTCCCAGCTCTTTTCAGCCTACCTGGCTGCAGGGAGATGTATTTTCTATCAAAGGGCCTTTGAAGGATCCCTTTATCTCCAGAAATACTGGAATGGGACAGATTTGAACCAGCCCTATGTGAGAACACAATATAAAAGATTCCAGTATAACATAACAGCACCAGTACATTCCCTTTCCAACCTATTGGTGCAAAATTAAAATAATAAATAAAAACAGAAAAAAAAGAAAAAAAGAAAAAAAGAAAACAAGTTAGTTTGGCTTAAAAGTCAAATGCATTCTTCAAGGCCTTTCATCACCAAGTCATTAATGGGAGTAAATCCTTAGCAAGTGTCCAAAGTAGCCACCTCCCTAGAAACAAGATGCTATTTGCACCTTCAGGTCTCAGTCAAATGAAGTCACCCATCCTGGTGCCAAGCTCTAGTATATTTGGACATTTTGCTCTGCTGCAAAAGCTAGTTCTTTCAATCCTGTTTTGCATCATCCAAATTAGTCCTGCTGGGTAAAGTTTAGCCAAAAGTTTCTCATAAGAGAATGGCTTATTCAAGGAAGAAATAGGAAAGAGTGCTCTGAAATAAGCAGTATGTTATATGCTTTTAGCTTATTCCTTTCAAGTTATTGCTGGGATGTCTTTTGAAGCTGGTACTGCACTCACCAAAATAAAACAATTCAACACTGGACTTCATTTAGTGCAACTTTTTCTGCAACTGCACTAGCATTTCCTCCTGGTAATGAGCAGAAAATAGGACAAAAGCAGTTGAGTTCCTTCTGGCTCTTTGATGATGGGAAGGGGTGTGTGGAAATAATGCTTATTAGTACCAAATTACACTAAATGATTCATTCCAAATATCCAAGCGAGTTCCACTTTAAGGGAATGTCTACACTGGGTAGGGTTTTAATGAACCAGGAAGCTCACCTCACTTACCATTATATTTTTCAGCCAAATTCCATTTAACCTTGGAAACAAAATCCCTACAAATACACTTTTGATACCCAATGGAAAGTATTGTAAGTAGACCAGCAATACATTAATACTAGGGTTTTACAGTGTTCCTGGCCAGGCTGGGGCTCTAAAGAAAATGCCCAGCGTGTTGCGTAGGTGCTGCAGCCAAACATCCCTGTTCCAGCAGCACGGGCAGAAAACCAAACCAGAACAGCCTAGATACAGACTCAGACTAAAATAACAGCCAGTTTGTTACAAACAGCCCCCGTGTTGCCTAGGTGCTCCTGTATTTCCATCTCAGACCTCCAGTTCTGGCTTTATAAGCGCAAAGTGCAACCCCAGGCAGAGAAATCTGGCAGCTGCTTCAGCTGCATCACGAGCTGCATCTTAGGTGCAGCTCCAGATGACACTGACTTCCACAGAGGGACTGCGAAGAGTCCCTGGACCATAAGCAGCCACAGCACACAACGAGGTGAAGATCTCTCCTTTCTCTGAAAGTACCACTGAATCAACAGCCCAACAATATGCTTTTTCTTAACAGCCAGAATTGAGAACGTGCTCCCGAGTTTTGAACGTCAGACCCTTGAACACATCAGCAAAAAAGCGCAGTACTGAAAACCAGAACAAACCACCTCTCCTAAATTTAACTTTTCCACCCACGCTCCGGTACCTTCTTACTCTGCGATGACTCCGGGCAGATCTGCCTCTCACACACAAACGGTGAAGTTTGAAGGAAGCACCGTACCTTATTAAACTGGAAAAGGTCACGTTTGAGCCTCTCTCTCACTGGATCATGTCCGGGTCTTAGGAACCTTCTCATTTTCCCCGCTGTATTATCTTGGCACCAAAAAACCTAACAAAAGGAAAAAAAAAAGAAGGCAAAGCCACATAAACAAAGGCAGCCCGAGAAGAGAAGCAGGCAGAAGTAGGTTATTTTGGTCGAGCAGGTAAGGAGACAATAAAGCTATAGAGTAACTAAAACCTGATACGGCAGCAGATCTGCGTCCCCGGTGGCAGGATTTACTTACCAAAACCCATGTTCAGTTGCCTCAGCAGCCCGAGGAAGGCAGATCCGAGACGTGACTGGTGTTTGCGCCGCCCAGGAGAGCCTTTGTCCAGATAAGTAAATAAACCCTTTGCTTATTTATTTTTAAATGCATTTGGCCATTTTGCTTTCCGATCAGCTGATCTTCTCCCAAGAAGAGGGAAGCAAAAAGGCAGCACCTGCACAAACCCTTGGAGAAGCTGCTGCAAAGGCAGCCCCTGGTTCGCAGGCAATATTGCCTAGAAGTGGTTTTCACCCAGGTAACCCAATGGCTACTGAGCTAAAGAGAGACAGAATTGCCTTTTCAGCTCCTCCACAGGCACAGCAGAATGGCATCGCGCTGCCTGCGGGGCACCGCGTTAATTATTAACCTGCTGCTGTAAAACATTAAGCCTAATTCACTGCTCAAGGTGGGGGAAGGAGAAGGGGATCTCGCACCTGCAGATCAACGTCCAGCTGCAACCACAACCTGTGGGAGAGCCCCGGGTGCCTCCTGTCCTTCCCTGCGCCAGGACGAGCCGAGGGGGACGCGCCGGGGAGCGGGACGCGTAGCCCAACGATGGCAGCGGAGCCACCCGCGAGCGCCTGGCATCGACACCAATGCCACCTCCCTCCCCTGCTCGGCGGCGAGTAGAACTCTGCCAACATCGAACGTTGAACTCCCATGGTGACAGCAGACACGGGAGAAAACATCCCTGCCTGGCCTGGCCGTCACCCAGAGGCCCCACTTGGCACCACGCAGGTGGCCGAGCTGTGGGTGAAGGGGCTCCCGGCTGGCACCAAGGAATGTGTCCGGAGCGCGATTCCCCAGGCAGGAAATCCCGGCTGCTCAACAGCTATTCCGTGAGCAACCGACCCGGGAGCACGGGGCAGCACGGGCTGCTGCAGCGCAGGGAAGCGCAGGCTGCAGCGAAAGGCCTAAGAGCCCGTCC
>NW_010587588.1:28369-38509 GCF_000705375.1 Tinamus guttatus | reverse complement strand
GTGTCAAACCTGCTGGCCCTGAGCTGTCCTGCCCCAGCGCTGCACAGACCTCATAGCCGGAGGGGCTCGAACACGGTGAGAGCAGCCAGGAGCAGCTCTGTGCTGGGGACTCCGTGGTGCTGCTGTTGGTTCATTGCTGCGCCCAGCTCTGCCTAAAGCCACAGCTGAATTTGCTCGTAGCCGGCGCCCCGGTCTGCACCGCGTTCCACCTTTGCTGTTGATGTAACTGCAACTGCCTGCAAACTCACTGGCTGGCGCTTTGTTTGCCCAGAGCAAATTGTTTGCTGATGTCTCATAAGTTCGTAGGTGGTAGACCTGATGTGCAGGGTGCTGTGTCCTCTGCACCCCCATGCACCAACTCTGCTTGCTGTGTAATTAATAAAAGTCAGTGTTCGGGACCGGGTAGTCACAACCACTGCCCCCCAGGCACCTGTGGCTGTGGCCAAGGAGCTTGAGAGGAGGCAAAAATGGGACAAAGCTGGTGCTGGGCATCTCCTGATGCTCTTAGGTGTCATTTGTCATCTTTCCCCCTCGAGCAGGATTGGGGTCTGGATGCAGAGAGGGCCTGGCCTCGGGAATCCTGCAGAGCTGGCAGCGCTTCCCAGCGCGGCCGCTGCCAGAGAGGGGGCTCCACACAGATGGGCTGAAGTGTTTTGGGCCGCCCACGCGGGCTGCTCTGCTTGGTTGTCCTCCCCCAGCACGGGCAGGGTGCGAGGGAAGCCCCCCCCTTCACCACGATGCCGAAGCCAACATCAACAGCCTTAAATTAACGATGTGCTGAAAGCTCAAGGCTACGGGAGCAGGAATTAATATCCTTGAGACTTGTCTAGTTCTGCCTTTTCTGACACCTCCTAATTTTCCATGTAAATTGTCTTATAGATCTTTAGCTCAAAGGCTGTGTTGTTTGCTGGGGGAGTCTGGCTTGTCTGCTTGGAGATCATCCAGGCTAATGGCAGCGCTGTAGCAGCTCCCACTCCCCTGCGTGGATGCCCTATATGTGCCTATACGAATCACCGCTGTGTTTATAGCTGGCCAGCATGAATTTCTGCTCTGTTAACTGCTATAAGGCCATATGCAATAGCCCCATGCATGCAAAATGTGCTCATAATAACACAGGATGTTTCAACCTCTTTTACATTGATGCAACTTTGCATAGCAGCAGCTCTTATGCACCTATTAAAAGTGAACTCAGATTTCTGCCTGCTGGACTCAAGTAAATTCACCCAGTTTTGCAGGAAGGAAGTGAAGGTGAGAGCACAGCTGAAGGGAGAACTCATCAAATGTGCTGATTCCCTCAGCTCCGGGTGCGTTACTGCACACTCCGACTTCACAGACAACCGAGTCAGCCCTCTGACTCATAAAACTAATCAGAAAATGAGAAAAAGGTTTCTAAGTCATTCAAGCATTTAGAAGTAATTCATTTAATTTTTTAATATCTATCGACTAGCTCCAGTTTAACTGCTGATAACTCTAGGCGCCAGCGTGACACAGGCCAGACCCCGTCACACCAAGTTCCCTCTTCGTGGAACAAGGTGCAGGAGGCGTCAGCATCACCCGTGCTGGGCGACGGCGATAGGGAAATTGTGTTAGTCTGCACAGTATAATTATAAGGTCTTTCAATTTAACCAAGTTTCAAAGTCTGAGCTGAAGATGGGAAGCACAGCAGCGTCATTAACAACTCCCCAGGAGAAGGGGAAGTTTTGCTGAAATTGTCCCTATTTGACCCCTGGTTATAGAAACAAACCCCCCTGAGCCCTGCTGAAATTAAAGCCTTCGTTCCCTTCAACTTTGCCGTTTCTAGGACCATCTCAGCAAAGGAGGGGCTGAGTTGTCCAGAGCGCTTGGAATATTTATGCCCTCAGTGAGGAAATGAAGATGGAAACACCGAGGGCCCGGGCAGGACCTTTCATTGCCGTTTGGGCGGTGGGTTTTCCCAGCACCCCTCTCTGCTGCTGAGCGCTGCCTTTCTTCTTCAGACGTGTTTGAGTTGGAGCTTGTGACGTTGGGTTTCACCAGCGTGGCCGGGACGTGCCCGGGAGGGGAGCCTGGACCAGCACCACGTGGCAGCTCCTGGAACGCCTCCATGGGCTGAAGACAGTCAGCATTAGAAGCAGATAAAATCGACTATTTGGACATAGTTCCTAACAAGCCAAGTTAGACTGCAATAGATTTTTACAAAAATCACCCCCTGCTTTAATTAGCCAGGAAACTTCATTTTCAAACTCTGCCTGAAAGACTTAGACTCATCAGCTTGGTTCCCTCTCCTTCCTTCCTGCTTGAAAACGTAGCACGAGCCGATTTCTGCAGGTGGCTTCTTTAAAACAGAACCAAACCAGCCAATTCTTTCAGAAAACAAACTGAAGATCGTTCCTCTCTGGCTGTTTTTCTCTCTGTGCTGAAGTTGTGTCGCTCACCGAGTCCGCAGTGTCCGTCTCTCCCAGAGCCCCAAGCCTCTCGGAGGGGCTGCTGGTTCCTCGTACCCATTTCCTTTCCGGACGCGGCTTCCGCAGCGCAGGCCTGGCCACGTCCCGGAGCTTTCCCGTGTCTCTGTCCCTGCTGAGCATCTGTGTCATTGCCTGTCCTTGGTCACGAATCTGTTGTGATAAGGAGTCTCACTTTCAGTTATTTGGTGAAAACTGAACATCCTGCTGGTTGGCACAAGCGGGGCTTGGGCAGCCTCAGGGTCTCGCACATCTTCTTGAGATGCCACCGCTTCCATGAGCACCTCTTGCTATAAAAGTGGGATAAGCTAATTCCTGCCCGCTCCCCATGGCTCGAGCTCCTGGCCAGGGAATAATGTGGGAGCACGAAGATAAGTCTGCAAGTTTCCAAGGAAGTTGTACAGCATCTGCCAACTGCTGCTCCGTCCTGCAGTCCTGCTCCCTCTTCCTGGGGCAGAGCAAAAGTAAGGCTAATTTGGCTAATTTATATTTATATAGTTGTTGTTGCTGTTGTTATTTTTCCTTACTTGGAGGTGTTTGTGGTTTACACTAATGCATCCTGAAATACAGCCATTAGCACCAAAGCATCAGATCTGATGCGAAGCAGCAGGATGGGGTAATAGAAGCCACTTATGGAGCAACCACTGCCAGCTGTGTCCCTGTTATGTGACACTGTCCAAGTGCAGGTCACCAAGTGACTCCTGTCTTTCCATAAGAAAGGGATTGTTGCGATGGAAAATCCCGCTTTCCCACAGCTCATCCACAGCTGCCTTCTACCCTGAGATAGCTGCGTTTGGTGGGAATGCAACACAGGTAAATTAGTTTATGCAGGGTTTTTTATTAAAAACAACTTTAGAAATATGAAGTGTTGTTTAGACAGCAACTTTTTAACTGCCTGCAATGTCTTCATGAGACCTCGCATCCCACTGTGCTCCTGCAGTGGTGTCTGAGCCCATTTACCACATGAACAGACACAGAATTTAAAGTAGTGGAGGTTACAGCCTCTCTTTAACTCCTGAAGCCTCTCAGCTCATCTGCCCGGGCCCTGGTGCTCTTAGGGGTCTGCAGTGCTTTTTTTCTGTCACTTATTTTGGTGCTTTGGTGCTCAGCTTCTGCTAACTGCCTCCCTTTTCTTGCATCATGCACTGTTCTGTTCTGCTTTTCTGCTTTTCTGTAGTTGCTTTCTGCAGCCGTAGTGTAGACTTTATCTGAGACTTCAGTCTGCGCTTTCCAAGGATAAAATGGCAATGTTTTTTTTTCCTGTTTCTAGCCCCTTTCTGAGGTTTGGCCCGTTAATACTTGTGAAGCTTTTGAGATTATTGGATCCAAGGAAGTAGGGGACAGCAGCAGATGAGCTCTCCTCCTTGGCAGCACCTTTAGCAATGGTGCTGCCCTCATTTTAGTGGGGTCCTCAGAGAGCCAAGAGCAGATGTCAGACTCCTGCATCTCGCAGCTACTGAAGAAGCTTCGACATGACTCAGGACTGGTTTTATTGCCTTTCCTGTAGTTGTATTTCATTGATTTCAATGGTGTTGCTGCTCGGAGAGCAAAACCTGGCTATGTTCAGTGTACCCCTTTTCCCACTTGCATTCAAAGCTGGTTTGCTCCCCTTCCAGCTCCTCAGGAAAAAAAAAAAAAGTGAGTAATTAGCTAGGCTGTGTTGATGTAATGAATAGTGGGCTGGATTTGCCGGATAAAGAGCTCCTGAGCATGTAGGAGACATCCTAATTACTCTGGTTGAGATATTCTGATGCAGGGCCGATGGGGAGATGCTGGAATGTTTTGCGTCTTACCCAAAGTCTGAGAGTGTCGGGAGAAGAGAGGGGAGTCTCATTAAAATCCCCCCGGAAAGAGGTGCAATTTATTTCCCGCAGAACAACTGATGTTTCCCATGCTCCAGAGAGACTGAATATTAATTCCAGCAAGTGGGCCCCTTCTCATTCAGCTGCCAGGATCTGTGTTTTTAAACCTAGATATCGTGTCAGGATTGGCTGGGGGCCGCAGCTTGGCACAACACAGCTCAGCCCGCGAGCAAATGTTTATGCACTTTCTTTAATGGCAGCGGTTGGCTGGGGAAACGTATCTGGACTTGAATAAAAGTAAAGGGTAAGAAAACTTGTTCTCACTCTGAGAGGTGACGTTTTATTCTCTTCGATTTTTCGCTTCTGAAAGCAGCTTCCTGTTGACAGTGCAGCTTGTTCACGTTACTGGCGCGCTTAGATGTCTGAGGTGGGGATTAGAATCTAGAAGGACTTGACCTTAAAATAAAAATTCCTGAAATCCTTTGGGTATTGAGATCCGTGGTCTTCATCTCCAAGCAAGCAGGAAGGGGAACAAGAGGAGACCTCATGCGAGTGGTGCCGTCGGGCCGGGTCCTTCTCGTGCCACTGTCCCCACGACAGGTCAGTAGAGTCTGACCCAGCAGATCTGTCCTCACGCGATGCTCATGCTGTGCTCTGCACCCCAGGCCACATTCTGCTGGGACGTGGAATGCAGGATTCTGGAAACCTGCGGTGCAAAGGGAAGCTCGCAGTGATGCGCCGGGGTGAGCTTGGCTCCCAATCCAGCCTTGAGCCTCTAGTGGTGCTTGTGTCATTCAGCCGCGCGCTTGGGGACGGTGACACTGATGCGGTCTGACTTCCTTAGGAGGAGGAATCGAGGCTCCTTCTCGCAAACGCTTGACCCCGGGACTGCTGCTGTTACCCAGCATCCAGCTGGAGGTAAAATACAGCGAGAGCAACAGCTCTTGGATGCTGCAAGGCTGCTGGGGCCGTTCCCCAGTGCATCTGCACAGGGCACCGAGGCTTTAAAAACAGACAGTCTCCAACGCCCTTGTGTAATGAGCGCTGACGCCTCTCGCCCGAGGGCCCCTCTCCCATGCAGCGCGTTCCCTGCTCAAATGCCACCCTGTAAACAGGGCGCCTGGTGCCTGGAGCAGGACGGTCCCTAGAGGGTTTCTCCAGCAGAGCATCGGGGCTCTCGGTGCGATGCCCTTCTGATTCTGCGCCGCTCCGTGTCATTCATCCGCTCGCTGCTGCTGGAGCTTCGCTGCAGCGGGGAAGGGGCAGAGAGCAGCTCCCGCTGCCCAAAACCATTCGAGTGAAGGGGAACCCCAGGCAAGTTTCCCCTCTCCCACCTCCTAAGTCCCTTCCCTGCACGGGGATGTGTCCCTCTGCCTTCACAGAGAGGAGCGAGCAGCAGGGCTGCAGGAGGAGCCCGGGCCCGACTGGCCGCGCTGCTCGCGCCCGTGGCTGGTGAGTGAGGAGAGACGTTGCCGGGTGCCCCGCGTGCAGCAGGAGGACGAACCGGAGCGAGCGGCCTGAGGATGTTCCCTCCCTGCCGCATGGCGACTCTGTGGAATGAAACGAGGCCAATTAGGTGCCCGGGAGAGGCGGTTAGTCACGGTCTGCTTCGCGCGGGGCCGGTGAGTCACCCCGCGCCGCCCTCCCGCCGCCGGGGGTTATCGCTCTCCATCGCATCGCCCTGCACGCTGCTCTCTCCATCACACCATGCTGCACGTTGCTCCCGGGCAGGCTGCGCTCCACGGACACCTCAGAGCGAGAGCAGAGCCTGGGGGAGGACACGAGGCCTCCGGAGGCACCGCTCAGGACCAGGAGCAGAGAACAAACCACAAACCCCTCCGTCCTCCCACTGCCCAAGAAGCCCAGACAACTCTCCAGCACACGGGAAAACCCTTGGTGATGAGAGCCAAGGAAATTTCCCTCCTTCAGCATGGCAGGCTGTCGGTCTGAGCAGCTAGGCGCCTTTTTGCTTCTTTTCCTATTGACGTTGTTTTATTTTCCCCCTCCGTTTGCAGAGGTTTCGATGGGTCTCACTTAGCTCCTCTCAAGCAAACAGCACAGGAGTCCCTGTGCTCTCCTCTCCGCACATCCCGCCCTGCACGCGGCACCGCTCCGGGTTCCATCCACGCTCGGGCAGCTCCGTCCTTTTCTCCCCAGCTGTGTGTTTTAGTCAGACTCTGCAATCAGTAATTGAGGCACTGAGACTGTGGGGGCATGTTATAAATACGAGGAACAAGAAAACACCACGGGGAGGAAGCCAGACGCAGCGCAGAACATTGACAGGATGCCGAGGTAACAGAGCCGGCCTTGAGAAACAGGGAAAATAGGTAGGATGTTTGGCAGCTCCGTGCCGAGGTGGTGCCAGGCAGAAGGTGAGGCAGAAGAGCACTGGGCTCCTGGGGAAGGTGGTGGGTGAGGGCTGGGCCCTTGGATGGGGCTGGTGCCCGCGGGACCGGGGGCAAGGGGCTCTCCTGGCACCTAAAGATGGTCCCTGCACAGGGGGAAGATGAGAGCAGGGCCTGCCGTCTGCTCGGGACCTCTTGTGAGGCCCTTCCCGCGGGTCCCACAGAGCCACCGCTGGTGGGATGGCCCGGGTCAGCCCCACCGGGGTGGTGTTAGGCCCAGGTGGGTCAGTCTGTGAGTCACTCTGGGCAGGAGCAGGCTGGTTCAACCGTAAACACCTTTATTGTGAGCCAGATAACATCTTCAGCGTGCAGCTTCCCAGAGCCCGGACACCTCAGCTCCACTCTTAGTTTTCCCTTCCCTCATAGTTTCCTCATTGCTGCTATTAAAGGCAGAAGAAACCCCAACCTTTACTACCTCCTTTCACAGAATCCTAATCCTCCTTTTAACTTCCTCATAGGAGAAAAATAACACAATATCTTTACTTGAAAGCAAGCGGGTTTTGGCACAACACGTTTGACCTTCACCGTGGAGCCCTTCAGGGAAATTACTGACCAAAGAGCAAAAAGAAAAAAAAAAGTCCCATGGAAACCAGCACAGATGAAAATTCCTGGCAGTCCAGCTGGGGAAAGCTCTGAAAGTCCCACAGTTTCAGAGCTCCGTACATGTCTGCTTAGCAGCGTGTAGCTGATCTGAGCTGCCTTTCCTTTAGTCTTTCTAATGAGCAAAGTCATTTCCTACTCACTGGCTGCTAAAGCCACGTGTGAAAACCAGGCATTCATTTTTCCCCTCAAACCGTGTGCAGTGTTGGCTGTTTTGAGGAGGCTGCAAAGGAAGCTGCATTCCTCGAGCTGCCTTTCCATGTCCTCTCGCTCCGCAGGTCTCAGCACAGGGTGGTTTTTAGAGCTGTGTTTAAAACCCTCTGCTTGGGGTTCCCTGATGCCCATGCAGACCGCAAGGCCCAAGAGTGACATGAGGAACTAGCACTGGGAAAATCGGCTCCTCGTCATGGAAAGTGACAAATCTGGTGTCAGCAGCAGTAGTTTTAGTGAATTATTTACAGTCCCTTGCAGCAATACAATTGCCCTGGCTCGATTTTGCTTGTGATATTTAGGATTGGCATCAAAATTAGCTAGTTCTGGAAATATATTGGTTGCCAAACAGTGCAGCAGTCAGGGCAGGCACAAAGACCAAACAGCAGACTCAGGTGAGACACCTGGCCCCACGATATATCGCACTCCTGTTTGCTTCTAGGATAAGGGCACAGACGTCAAAGCTCACAGGTCAGGTTGTTTTAACCCAAAATAAATACATAGAAGTTGTTTTCCAAAGGTTCAGGTTTTGAATCGAGAGGCTCCGTATCAGCACGTTGCTTAGAAACTCTGCTCGGGTCCGGGGAGAGGAACCTCTGGGCAGTGGTTATACAGGTTTGACTCCTCCGAGCCAACGCTCCCCACCCGAAATCTTCTTTCTGTCGTTTCTCTCTCATTTCCCTTTGGGGTGCAATAACCAGCGTGGCAGAAGAGCCTTCTTGTGCTGGAGTGCAAAGCAGAGGCAGATTGCAGCATCTCACAGGCCAAGGGCGGCCTTCAAGGAGCAGGAGGGGCTCCTGGGCCGCATAAGCCCGTGGCTCATGTGCTTCACCGAGCCCTGTCAGGAGTAGCTGCTTCTCTGCGCATTTCCAAACCCCAAACCTTCCCCTGGAGCGACCGCACGGACCCCTAGTGAACAGCCACCGTCACAGGCAACGGGCGTGGGGAAAAGTCCTCCCCAAAGCGAGTCTGCTGAGTGGATTCCGGCAGCAGTTTCAGGCGGACGCTGATGCTGTTGTTGTTGGCAGAGCTGCTGTTGCCACGTGGCTCTTTTGCAGGGCGAATGGCCACCAAGAACTGGCGCTTGAAGGTCTCACTGAGGGCGATGTAGAGGAAGGGGTTGAGGCAGCTGTTGGCGTAGCCCAGGCCAATGGCCAAGTTGTAGGCATAAAAGAAGGCCACGGACGGGCTGTCGATGCCGAGGTGAACCAGCTGGAGGATGTAGAAGGGGGCCCAGCAGATGAAAAAGGCAGAGCAGATGGCCACGGCCATGCGGGTGACTCTCTTGGTGCGTACCTGGAGGCTCCTTTGGGGCAGTGGCACCACCGCGGTGGCCATGTGCTGGAGGATCTTCAGATAGACCACACAGATGACAGTGAGGGGCACAGCGAACGCCAGCGTGAACTGGTACAGCGTGAACCAGTAGATGTCCATGTCCGGGTTGGGAAGCAGGAGAGCGCAGCGGACACTGCCGTCCTCCAGAGGCATGAGGCCTGCGTACATCCACACGGGAATGATGGTGAGGAAGGAGAGCAGCCACACCAAGCAGATAACCAGCGCTGCCACGCACGGGGTCCGGACACAGGCGGATTTCAGCGGGTAGACGGTCGCCAGGTAGCGGTCCAGGCTCATGGCCGTGAGGATGTTGGTGCTGGTGATCTGACTGTTGGCGTCCAGGGCGGTGATGAGCGTGCACAGGGGAGCTCCGAAGTACCACGAGCCGTTGCCAAGGAGCTGGTGGATGAGGAAGGGCATGCCCAGGAGGAAGAGGAGGTCCACGATGGAGAGATTGAAAATGAAAATGTCAGGCACGGTCTGCTTGCACTTGAGCTTCTTCTTCTTGACGATGGTGTAGATGACGACGACGTTTCCCACGATGCCCAAGAAGCAGATGATGCCGAACAGGCTGGGCATGATCACGTTGGTGTATGGCGCCGACCTCACTGCCTCTGCCAAAATAAACCCCAGCGATGAGCACAGCTCGTCAGGAGTCCCAGGCACCTGGATTCCCCTCCAAGATGTAGCACAAGCAGCACTTGGAGAAGTTTAACTGCAATAATTGACATTTCCTTCCCTCCACCCCACCTAATTCTGACTGACCACAGAGACCGTCTTTCCTCAGCTCTCCTGGGGGTCTCTCTGCCCCTCCGAAGCTCCCTAGCTGTTCCAGGGGCACCCTCAGGCTGCGGGCAGGAACTCCACATGCCCTGTGTGCCAGAGTCGCCAATCGCCCTCCGTAGCTGAGGCAAATCTCATCTCATTACCCCTTTCCTGAGGGACCTGCTTGTGGTATTTTTTTTCCAGGAAAGGGTTTGAAACTGGGACAAAATGTCCTTGCTGCTGTGTAGCCCATGGGGCGCTCGGGATGAACCCCTCACGTCTGCAGAGGAGCGAGGCCCACGCGAGGACGTGCGCAGGGGCTGCAGCAGCTCGTGCGCTCGGTGCCTGCGCGCGGCGCTGCCGGGGCCTGGAAGCTGGTGGGAAGGGGTAGCCTGTGTGTGCGCTACAGGTCTCTCCATGGAGGCAGGAGCGCGTGCCTGTCAAATGCTTTAAAATGATCTCAGCTTAAGCAGGAAAAAAGTCGGTGAATGGGTGGGTGAGAGTTTTCAGCAGGCTCCTGGGTGAACACGGCTGTTAGCAGCTCTAGCCTGCAGCGCCGCGCTCAGCAGCTCCCCCTCGCCC
>NW_010587586.1:251659-275164 GCF_000705375.1 Tinamus guttatus | reverse complement strand
GATTTGTTAGAATATGTATAAATACCTGAGAGGAAAATGTAAAGAGGGTTGGTCTAAAGTGTTCTGGCCTGTGACAGGACAAGGCGTAATGGATATAAATTAAAACACAGAAAGTTCCATCTCCATATGAAGAAGAACTTACTTACTTACTTTTTTTCCTGTGAGGGTGACAGAGCCCTGGAACAGGCTGGTCAGAGAGGTTGTGGAGTCTCCTTTGATAAATACCTGAGAGGAAAATGTAAAGAGGGTTGGTCTAAAGTGTTCTGGCCTGTGACAGGACAAGGCGTAATGGATATAAATTAAAACACAGAAAGTTCCATCTCCATATGAAGAAGAACTTACTTACTTACTTTTTTTCCTGTGAGGGTGACAGAGCCCTGGAACAGGCTGGTCAGAGAGGTTGTGGAGTCTCCTTTGCCTGAGATCTTCAAAACTCACCTCGATGAGAACCTGTGCCACCTGCTCTAGGTGTCCCTACTTGCGCAAGGAGTTGGACTAGATGATTTCTGGAGGGCCTATGAGAACCCAACCATTCTGTGGTTCTGTGGTTCTGGTCATAATCCAAAGAGTTCCAGCCACTCCATATTTTGCTATAATTCATGATAACATTCCTGCACAGCAGCACTGCAGACACAGAGGAACAGCCCTCTGCTGAGACATGGCTCTGAAGGGCACAGTGCTCTCATAGGGGAATTGTGGGAATTGCAACATGTAATTGTGTTCCCAGCCGTCAAGTTCATTTACCACCTTTGAAACTTGCTCAATTCTGTGTTTTTGTTTGTTTTTTAGCTTCATAACCTCCCTCTGAGGAAAACAGGCAATATAGGACCATTTTAACTCATGTTTTTAAGTAAGTGAAGCCAAAACAAGGTTTTATAATGAATGCGATATTAATGGCACACAAATGCAGATAATAGATATAAGGGTTCCTTATATACATCCAGGTACGGTTTCAAACTTCACCCTGATTTCTTATGAGGAGCTCAGGTGGAAGTAGTCTTGGTACAATTATCCTGTTTTGGATTTTGTTCTTATTATTCACATGTTTTTCATTGTAGAAGCAAGTGGGAGAGGAGTAGAGGATGGATGCATAGTAAGATCAGTTCAGGACTTTTCGTCTGCTTACATCTCCGTCAACCACACATTCACCATATTTTTAACTATATCTTCTGTGGAAACATGTACACACACACACACACACACACACGCCTGTATCTGCTAAATACGCTGTTGTGCCACTGAACAAAAGTCAGATGTTACCTGAGAGAGAAGGAAGAAAGAAGACATAACAAAGGAGGGGAAGAAATGAAAGAAGGTAGTAAGGAAAATAAGGAAGGAGAGAAGGGAAGCACAGCACAAGCTTGTTAAACAGAGGCATTCGCTGATGTGGTGTTAGGCCATGCTGTGTCTTGTCTGCAAGCAGCTGCATGCACAGAGACTGTCATAGAGAGTTCTAGAGATGCATTATCTGTGTCTTGCTGCTGTTTTGTGTAGCTCTTCAGACTTTTGAATCTGAGGACACTTTTATTTACATACCTAGACATTTTTTCATGACATATTTCCCCTGGGTTGACCAGTGACCCTGGCTGATCATTATTGTTGCCGATGAACAAGTAAATAAACTCTGTGTGTCAGATTGTCAAGGAAAACTTCCATGAATTGTAAACATGCACTTAAATTTTGTTCTCATGGAACAGAAATTGCAATTCTAATATCTTCTAGAAGATTTTGTGATGGTACTTTATTTATTCATTAAATTGAAGGAGAATCTGGAGATAAGCAGGCTGGGCAGTTTTCATTTCAAGGGATATGAAAAAAACAAGCTTTCCTAAAAGACATGCTAAATGTGAGAAAAGGGCCCAGATCCCTATCTGTACTTAAGCAGTATAAACAAGCATAGATCAGAGGTTTACTTGTGTTTGAAGAAAGGCAAGGAGAGGTTTTTCCAGAAAGACTGTGCATTCTCCATTCTTGCAGGTAATCCAGACTTGCCTGGATAAAGCTCTCAGCCAATCATCTGGGTTGTGCCCTGGGCTGACTCTGAGCAGGGGCCAGAGCTTACCTGAGCTTCCTTCTAGTCTGATTTATTCTGTGAGTCTATACTATTCAGGATTACAGGCTGTTCTCATCAAGGAGAAGACAGATGTAGAAGGATGCGAGGAGGAACATTGGCTTGGGTAGCCTCTAAGCCTGTCCCATGAAATAAAGCTTCCCTCCAACAGGAGATAGTTTGGTGGAACACCCCTCACTGTCTGGACCAGATCTTCTCCACTCCAGCCTGATAGATACTGCTCCTCCATGCTATTGCCCAGGTGAGAAGCCAAGTAAGCAAATGCAACTGTGATGACTTTTCCTTGATACTTGCTACGTTAGCCTACAATCTGTATGTTTGAGGGTAGTGCCTCATGAACGTCTACACTAACACAAGGAAGAAAGCAGAGCCCAGTCACACGTCATCTTGTAGCATGAGTCCGTGTACAAACAAACCTTCTGCTGCAGCATTATTTCTGTAGCTTGGGATTTACTTTACACGTGCCTTTGCCATCTTGTCAGAGGAGCAGGTCATCTCTTCAGCTGTCTGGACAGGGGAAGTGGGAGAGGGGTAGAAGGCATATTTAAATGTTTGTTTTGAGCAGATAGTTGTTTGTTTTAACTTCAGTGAAGCATCAGGTTACAAAGCTTAACCCAGTGATAGGGAAAATCCTGCCAGCACTTTCCATGGAAAGGAATAGGCTACCGAAGTACAGTTGTTTTGCATTTAGTTCAGCAGCGTTAGAAATGTCCGCTCTGCCATCTGCTGCTGACAACGGAGACATCCATGTGAGCCTACTGCCAAGGCCCAGAGCTGGAGGTCTGGTAGAAATGCAGCTGCACAGAGCAGTACAGAACAGCAGCAAAAGAATGAGGATCACTATTAATCACTGTTACGGATAAAGCAATAGTGCTCTGAATTGCTATTCATGACTTTCATGTAAAAGCTTCAAATTATACGAAAGCAAGGATTCCTTTCGGCATCTCCTGCTCAGTTGCGCAGAGGGAACCTTGTTGTGACTCCTCATACTTTTAAAATGTGTCTCCCTGGCCTGCTGGGCCAGAGCAGAGAGCGCTCTGCCCCACCACCTTGTCTTTACAGCTGTGTTTCATGGCAAACACGGTAGTGATAACACATCAAGAATGGGCTCTGCTCAGTATTTAATTCAAAAAAACTCTACATAAAAGAAGAAAAAGGTCAAACAGGTTAGTATTTTTTCCCTTCTTTCCCCTTTTCTTTCTCTCCTTTCCTTTTCTCTTTCTTTCCCTCCCTTTCCTTCCTTCTTTTCCTTACTCTTCTTTCTTCCCCTGTTTTCTTCTTTCTTCCTTCTTCTCCTTTTTCCTTTCTTTTGCTCTCTTTTCATTTCTTCCATTTTTCCTATTATCTGTCTTATCTTGAAATGTTGTGGTACATAAGCATACCTTTTCTCAGAAAAAAAAAAAAAACAAATCGTAGCAGACATAGAAGGAACCCTTTATTTTATTTTAGATATATTCCTCAGTAGACTTCCCCATTACATTAGGAAACCAAATCCTGTTTGCTCACATTCTTCCCAAAGTATAGTTGTTTACCATATCCGCCTTCAGAGAAATACTGCTTTGTTAGCAATTATACAGCTGGCAAATGGTAGTTTGGAAGAAATAGGAACTGCAGATGACTGAGGTGAAAGCTCAGCAGCAAGTGAATGCTTGAATGACATAGAACTTGGCATATCTGCCATCAGTTAACTGCTATGGGCAGCCATACTACTGCCAATGGCTCCATCGGATAAGCAAGAGCTGTGTGTAGTTGCAGCTCCTTTCTGGTCATGTTTAGAACTAGCATGTGAAGGGTTCCCACATCACCCCCATGTCATGGAAGGAAAGGGCTGGAATAGTTACACCAAGCTGGTTAGTGTCAGAATCTTATTTTGTGTTTACCATTTCCATGAGATGGAAGAAATGGGAGCACAGTATCTAAATGAAATTGCACAGGGTACCATTCATCCTAGAGTCTGCATTTCATTTTTCAGAAAAAGAAACACTAACCTTCCAAACACTAACCAAGGAGCACAAAGGTCACAAAGGTGACGTGCACTATAGTAGATCTGTGAACAATTTGTTCCAGCTCTTTACAAGAATGAGACAGAATATAGTTCAGTTAACAAACAAGCTTGTTTATTAAAAAAAAAAAAATGCAAAACCCATTTACCCTTCTGAGTAAGTGCTAATGCACCTGTTACCACTCAAACATGATGTGCCTTTTAAACTTTCTCTTGTAACAGGCATCAGAGAATACACTCTCACTTTGTGATTTGGAGCTATAAGAGCATCTTATAAAGAAACACCCTGGGAAGAGATTCCTGCTCCTCTTCTGTTCCTATCATTACCGTCAAATGTGTAAGCCAAATGTTATTAAATGTGGCCCTACCCATTAGTCCTGGTCCAACAAAGAGTATCACTGATTTTAAAGGATTCTAGGTAGACACTTCTCAGCAGTCTTGATTAGGCTGTGGGTGGGCTGATTAGGCTGTCCCACCTTTGCACAGCAATGACTGCAAATACCTTTATCACTCCTGCTTTGAAATGCATTGTCAGGAGTTATGGAAAAAAAAAAACTCACGCCACGGAGTTTACAAGTTTCAAAGGTGGTAAATGAACTCAATGGCTGGGGACACAAGCAGGGGCTGTCCTTGCCCTATGAGTGCACTGTGCCCTTCGAAGCAAAGGCCGTGCCCCAGCACAGGGATGTTCCTCAGTGTCAGCAGTGCTGCCCTGCACTGGGCTCCTGTCGGTTCCTCCACCATTCCCCTGATCCCTCAGCTCGATGAGGATGTTCAACAGGATGGGTGCCCAGACAGACTCCTGCAGCCTATAACTGGGAGGAAGCCAAAAGCCCTGACAGAGTTGAGGCAAACGGCATCCCCTGCTCTTCCCTTGCCCACTACTCCAGTCACTTCAGCAAGCTAGTTGCTCACACAAGACTTGCTGAGGCAAACCCACGCTGACTGGTCCCTTCCTCGGACCACTAATGCTGCTGTCCATGACCTTTTTCTCCTTTATGTGCCCAGAAAGGTGTCCCGGGAGCACACGCAGCCCTCTCAGTTCCTGCTTTCAAACAATTCTTCCACAACCCTGTGCGGAAGAATTGCTTGAAAAGAAGAAACATATGGAAAACTAGGCCTAACAGAAGTTTTAGCATTGCAGAAGCTTGCTTGGGATGATACACAGTTGCCATTTCCAGGATAGTTGGTAGGCACAGACTCTATGACTCCACGGTTCCCTAGGCGACACAATCTGCCCTCCTCGCAGCTGCAAAGGGGAGTAATGGAGGATGCAGCAGCATGAAGACACCGCGGCCAAACTCTGTTACTCCCTGTACTGGGCCGCTGATAAGCCGCACAGTGGCTGCCCAAAATGGGAGATATACGATAAGCTGTTCGGTACTGAGCTAGCAAATCACTCCTTTTGAATGAACTTAGCTTGAACTTTGCTCATTATAAGCTCATTAAAATGTCAAAACACACCGCCATCCCAAAAGTTACTCGCGTTCAAGGGACAATCACTCCCCACTGAGCATGTCCTCCAGATGTTTGATTGACTATACCTTTAAATGAAAGTGAGAAACTTTTTCACCAATCAATAACAAGTATGTCTATAGTCACTCAAGCTCCATCTGAATGTAAAGAAATGGTATAAAAGGTAAACTAAGCAGGAAAGAGAGGAGATGGAAGATTCCATCATAAATTTTGCATCAGTCGATGTGCTGATCCCCCTTTCCTCGGGTTGGAACACTGCCTGAGGAAACTCGAGACTGTGACAGCCCTGGCCCATCTTCTGGGGTGAGTGATGATTGCACATTGGTACATCAGAGCTAACTAAAAACTCACACTGTGGTAGAGAACTTCCTGTATTGACAGCTGAAACCTGCTTTGTAAAAGTTGCATTGGAATAAATCATGCTATTCCTGAATTTGACTAACTGTTTGGAAAGCAATTGGACCAACAGTTGACAGACTGGTGGTGAATCTGATAATGGCAGTCGAGCTTATAATTGATCATACTATTGGGGAACTCGATTCGCTCCTTGGAAGGCGATGAGACCTACAGTGGACAGTGTTCATGAATCTGATATTGCCAGAGTCGGATGTATACCTAACACAGTATTTGATGTCTCCCTCTCCACCACCATGGCTTTCAAACCACAACACACTGTTGGTGAATGCTGAGGCCCAAAGGCAGGCACTGCCATGGCACTGCACTGCATGCTGCCATGCATAACCCAACTGATTTAGTCAGAGGACACATCTTTCTGCTCTACCCCTTTACTGTGACTGTACTGGCTTAGGGGATCCTGTTGCCCTTGATTTCCCTTGCAAGCAGCCATCTCAAGCTGACCTTTGTCTTTCCTAACACCATCCCCACACACCTAGGCAATGCCACCGACAATGCATCCTCACACTTGTCCCTGGTACTACCTCCCACTTACGACTGGCTTTGCTGCACAGGAGGCCTGTCACAAGTTCCCTGGTCTTACTGGTCTCCACGTACTGCTGCCCATCAGGAGCAGGAGCATCAGAATGGGGTGTTCTTGTGCTTGGAAAGTCCTGAACCTCCCACTTACGACTGACTTTGCTGCACAGGAGGCCTGTCACAAGTTCCCTGGTCTTACTGGTCTCCACGTACTGCTGCCCATCAGGAGCAGGAGCATCAGAATGGGGTGTTCTTGTGCTTGGAAAGTCCTGACCTTAAAGCCCTGCCAGCTCTCCTGAGCTGCTTCACCCCACAGAGCTGACTCCCATGTGAATCCCACCTACTCAATTCCTCAATAAGCCAAAAGCTGCTCTCCCAAAGGCCATGCTCTCTACTCTGCTTCTTGCCTTCCTCATCCCCTCTTGGGCCTCAAGCTCCTCTATGTCATGGGCCCTCTACAGCCAAGGCTGACGCTTGTCACCACATGCCCAGTCTCTTCTTTGTGAACTACCTGGGCAGATGTGTGTTACCTCAGGTTGGCCCAGGCTGAACCTGGACCAAGCACCTCACTCCCCACTACCTCTCAGAAATCCAGTCACTTGCCCGTCCCCATCTTGAGTCACAGCACAAGGGTAATTCCGGGGAGCTGCATGGAGCACCAGCTCGGAACAGACAAGGCCAAACACACTCAGCTTGCTAATGAGGCAATTACTTGCAGGCTTTAATTCCTGTCTCAGAAGGCCACCAAAGACAGCCTTTTTCAGGACATAAGAGTTCGACAAAGTGGCAATGAAAGCAATATGGAATGGTCATAAAGGAAATGCAAAGGCAATCAACCAATATTGAAGAGCAGAAAATACTAGGAATTCTCATGCAGAACACTAAGCTGGGAGACGGAAACAGAACATTTTGTGTAGATGGAAGGCTAACAACAGTGTCACTGGAGGCATCTTTCATTTCTGCAGCCGGGCGTCTTCATGTCACTTGGGTTTATCCAAATCTATCTGCGGAGTGAAGAGAAAGAAGGGGAGAAGCAGTGAACACCAAGCCAGGCGCACGGCAGTGCCTCCTCACAGTGATCCAGAGCGCATTTCAGCAGAGGTGCCGGCTCTTCACGTTGTGTGAGTTCAGCTGGCTTGGAAAGGGAAGAGCCCAGTTCCCAGGCCCCTCTCAACAGGAGAAGCTCAGTGAGGGACACAGTCCTGTCCTTGTGTCTAAAAGGAACCCAAACCTGCTCCCCTGTGGATTCTTTGCTGCCGCAACCCACAGGAGTTCTGCGACACCTCCAGTGAAACTGCAGTCCTCTCCTCCCATGGCCAAGTACAAATCCCCATTCCCCAAAGGCCTGAACAAGCCAACACAAGAGCTCAGAGTGGCCACAGTATGTGGGGAAGGTCGGTGACAAGGGCCCTTCTTTCATGGAGACACAAGCCCCAGCAGCAAGGAACACAAGTTACCCCTTCTGCAGCAACCCCGGTTGGGGTGCACCATACGGGACTCTGTGCTGAGCAGCCCGCAGGCAGGTCAGGACAGGGCCCCTCGACCTGGCACCACTGAGGGAGCAGCCGGATGCCCCAGAGCCCTGAGGGTGCCGGGCTGTGCGGGAATGGGAGCCCAGCTTCTCTCTCTGGAAGCACCGCATCTCAAAGCTCAGCTGACCTTCTGCTACTCCACACAGACCTGGCCAGGCTGCCAAGAGCATGACCGTAGTGTCACCCCTGTTGATGCTCCTGTTGAGTTAGCAAGGGGCTGAGGCCTCCTCACACACCCTGTGTCTCCAAGCACTGCCAGTGCTCTTTCCCACCAAGCCATGGGCCTCTGCCAGTGAAGGGGCACCCAGGGACTCTCTCAGCTCGACTTTGTCTTCTGCCTAACGAAAAAGAAAGACCTCACAGCCTGGCAGGCAACCAAGTCATGGTTGTTATTATGAAGGACTTACAGTGGCATCTAGGGTACTTGAAAACTCCATCCAAGCACTGGACTTTAAAGTCCTCATCTCTTGAAGTTTTTGCATGCCACCATCTACATTCAAAATAAATATATTCCCCGGCAAGAAAGGTAGAATGCCGCAACTGGCTTGGTGCTAGCTGAATATTGTTCTGCTCCATATCACTCTCACGCACCGTGCATGTCTCTGGAAAAAAAAAAGACCATTTGTTATTGGACTGTAGAACTTATGCTGGACAACTGCTCTTCTGATGCTAAACAGCTGCCTATTGACTGCCCCAAGACTTCCATCCATAGCAGTCTTCCCTCCTGATTGTGGGAGCAAATACTGCAGGGAGAACAGCAGGACAGTCATGAGGAAAAGCCTCCCGCTTCCCTCAGGCTATCCCGGCCATCCTAACTCACCTGGGCACCACACGTTTCTTTGCCACTGGCACAGGGACCCTTCCACGACTGCCCCCACCTCCAATAACACACAGTGAAGGCGATGAAGGGCAAGTGCTCAGCTCTCACCTTCTGCACTGTGCAGTGCCTGGGCTTTGAGGGAACTCGAGGGCGAGGCTAGTGTAAGCATCTGTACTGAGATGCCCCTGAAGGGCTGGGAAGGCCGGATGGGGCAGAAGCAGTTATAGCAGGAGCTGCCAAGGAGGAGAGAAGCCCACTGGGAGAAAGGGCTGTGCAAGCAGGCAGGTATGGAAGAGTCAGCGAGGAACTGGTCCCCTCCTCCATAGACTCCCCCATGGGAAAAGAAAGAGGCCTTTTTTTGTAAAGAATATGGAGAGCATCCAAGAAATGCCCCACCTGTCCTCTGGGTGTCTTATAGGGCACCCCTCCCCACTATGGCCCACAACTTTACAGGGAGCTCCCTCACCCTGGGCCTCTCCCATTCTTTCCCTGGTGTCACTTCCTAAGGACTTTCTTCTCAGCAGCCCAGAGCAAAATGCAGGAGAACAACAGAGAAGCAGTGGCCGACTTGCAGGTGACTTACTTCCCGGCTTGCAATGGGGATAGTCTAGCGTCCCTTGTACACACTGTACTCTGAATGGAGAAGATGCTGGGTCCCGCTCATATCCAGTTTTACATTCAAACTCGATAAAATCACCAGATTCTGCATACAGCTTGCTCCTTGCGATCCATCTCAGCTCAATGTTGTTTCTGTTCATGTCCTCTTCAGATGCTGTACAAGCCACTTGAAAAGGGGAGCACTCCAGAGCCCCAGGGAAACACGACCATGCCTAAGACACCGGCAGAGCTATGGAGAGGTCTTTCTGCCCTGACACGCACACAGGCCAGGATCCAACCACAGCTGGCGGGTGGGGGAAGTTGCCAGGCAGCAATGAACCTGTCCCCGCTGGCTTCCCGGGCCCGCCAGGCACACACACTCATCTTCTCCTCTCAGAGCCCTCTGACCGCAGCTTTGCCCCCGGCTCCAGTGCACTCAGGAGCCCTGTACCCTGATGGAGACCCCTCACACAGGGTCACACTCGAGCCTCAGAGTCGGAGCAAAGGACAAGAAGAGAAATCGCCCCCATTTCTGCCACACCGCAGACACTTCAACCCACCTAAGCAAACTGGGGGATTTGTCCACTGCCCCCCAACACATCTAATAACGGGAGATCCTTCCAGGACGTAGAGTCTTGGGCACTTGTACTCCACAGTTGAACCTGATGCATACTCTTGCAGCGGGAATGAAAGAAGGTCTCCGTTCTCAATCGCTGGGGGTGGGCCACATTTTTCATTTCTCCCTTGAAGGAAATTTGTCAAGAGGAGAGAAAGTCATCAGGATTTAACTGCAGGGGAGGCCTGGCCACAGATCCCGCTGCCAGGGAATAGGCTGGTGCTGCTCTGGGGGAGCGGGGGAAAGCAGAGGGGAAACCTTCACACCTTGTTGCTAAATACCTGATGGGCGAAAACGAGCAAAACTGAGTGTCTCCTTTCCCCACTGCTGGCACCCACAGGTGCCTGTTCATGCTGTTGGCATTGCTGAAGCACCTGGAGCTTCCAGAGAGCCTTTCTCCAGCACCATGCAATGGCGCAGCCTGTTTGGCACAGCCCTTTCTGCAGAAGAGCCTGGCACCCACCTCCTTCCTCTACTGCCTGAACAGTGAGGGAAGGGAGAGAAGTAACATCGGAAACTGAGTGCAGAAGGAAACCCCGAGGAAAGGAGGGGGTACTAAAACACTGACTACACAACAGGCTGCACCCCCAGAGCTTGATTTCTCAGAAGCAGGGAACGGGAAGTGCTTCTTCCGGCAGCTCCCCCATGTTGCCCTGCTCAGCACAGACTCGTTGGCCTGGAGCCTGCTGCTCTGACCAAGCACTTCCTAATTCCTTACCTCTCTTTGGAAATGCTGCTGCTTTTCCTGTCAGGGCCCCTCTATCGTGAAAAGCCCTCACGGGTTGATGGGGATGAGGCTGAGGCACCCTCAGGCAACCAGAGCTCTCCCATTTCCAGCTTCATACAGCAGCCTGGCTGCAATGCAGTCTTCAACATCCTGCACTCACTGAGCTGTCACCCGTTGCACACCATGTGCACAGGAGGCCACTTGGCTGCATTTGTGGGCAACCTGCTTGCAGTGCTGTATGCAAGCTCTGAGCTCAACTAGAACCACGGTGACTGTCACACCCTGTAACGGTTTAGCCCTCGGACTCTGCCCGTGCTTATGGCCATGGGCAACACCAGATCCACTTTCATAGGCTTGGAATAAAAAGAGAGAGAGAGAGAGAAAGAGAGAAAGAAAGAGAGAGAGAGAGAGAAAGAGAGAAAGAAAGAGAGAGAGAGAGAGAAAGAGAGAAAGAAAGAGAGAGAGAGAGAGAAAGAGAGAAAGAAAGAGAGAGAGAGAGAGAAAGAGAGAGAGAGAGAGAGAGGAACTACCTGTGCATTTTGGCCTCTTCGTCCAGGTGCCGTTCTCACAGGCTACAGTGGAATCCCCAGTCATCTGAAAACCCTGCCAGCACTGATACTGAGCTCTCTCCCTCCGCCCCCCGCAGTGCCCCGGGGCAGCCACCCGGGGGCGCCCCCACAGAGGTGTGGGAAGTGGAAGGAGCCCCCGCTGCCACCGACTGGGACACGGCTTAGGAGCTCAGCCTGACCACACGACATCGACTCGCTTTAGCTCAGGAGTCTCGACTGTGATGGGCATCAGTCAGAGCAGAGCTTTGGAGAGGAACAGCTATTCCTGCAGCTACTCCTCTCCCCCATGTTCACCGTCCCAGAGGGCTTGGAACAGAATCCAAGAGCCCTTACACATCATGCTAACCAAGTTCCAAAGAGGGACATCTTCTGGGAAAGAGAGTATCGCGAGGGAGAGTGGCAAGGGGGCCAATTAAAGGTCCAGGTTCTTCAGGCTGATTTATTTTTTGTTGTTGTTGTTGATGAGAAAATACTGCGAGAAAAAAAATCTCCTTAAGCCAAATTCTAGTGCTGTGCAAGACAGTAAAAGAAAGCACAATTTTGTGATACACAAAGAAGGCAGCAGTAAAAAAGATAAAAAGTCATGTTAATATTCAGGTAAAAAACACAGTCCCTCTATGCTAACAGGCAAGATGAAAGTACAACCTCCTACCTCTGCAAGTTGGTGGTTGGGACCATTGGCCATTTGTACAAATGATATAATTTACACCTACAATCTGGAAGTTGGTTTCACATTCATATTGCACCCTGGCACCAGGCAGATACCTCTTGGCTTGACTGCTGGCAATAGAAGCCCCATGAACTTTAGGTAGGTCTTTACAGGTAACATCTGAGAAGAGAATTTAAAAAATCAGAGCACAGCAGTATCTCTGTGACAGAATGCTGCCTTCAGAAACAGCATTATTCTTCATGAGCAACAACTGTTTACCTCACGCAACATTTTCTTTCCCTGTGCTGACTAAAAAGAGACAAGGAGTTGCAGAGATTGGCCAAATGATCAGACTGGTGCTCTATTGCAGGGTGGATCAAATGGCTGAAGAATGGTTTGTTTACTGTGTGAAGTTACTTCTAAAAATTCGTCTTCCCTGTGAAGTGCAAATGCAGTCTATTATCCTACCAGCCATCTCATTCTTTGCAGCCAATGTCCTTTTCTCCATAACCCCCTCTCTACTTATCCTAGCAGTGCACACAGTAGGACCAGCAAGCTTTTGGCCCTCCAATAGCAATCATTGCTGAACTCTCTTGCTCGCCGCTTCTCAGGAGCCAGAAGTGAAGGCTTGAAGCAGGAATTGCAGGCAGGTCACTGCTGGGCTCTGCTGGCCTCACCTGCCTGTATGGGTCAGTGTTATTTTCGTTAGCTTCATTAGAGACCAGGGAGGCTCCTAGGCTATTCACAAGTAGAACCGATACCTTCGCAGGAAGGTGGTGCTGTCCAGTTTCCTGCTCTGCAAATAATTTCTGGATTGCCGTCTGTCCGGAACCCAGCATCACACTGATAGCGAATAGTTTCACCAGGCTCGTATGTTTTCTTGTTTCTTCCTTCAATTTGGGCATTGTCAACTGTTGGGAAACTTCCACATGACATTTCTGAAAAGATAAACGCATTTCATACTTCAGTAATGTGGTTCCCAGGTGTAGCCTTCCCAGCAAAAGCAGGCTTAACCGAGCCTTCCCTAACACTGTGATGGGCACCCATTGACAGTAGAAAAATATTGCCCATGGAGTATGAAAGGTAGCTTACAGAAAGTTAAGTCATTACTCCAAACACACAAGGACTCCAGCCACTGAAAAGATTATCATCTGCCTCTAGACATGTACATCATTCCTTGCTGTCAAGGCATTTTGATGAAGACTTCTATGCCTAATCACACAAAAGTCATTTCTATCACAGAAGCACCAATGCTATTCCCAGTCACTAACGGACTTTGTGAGGAACAAATCCTTGGATAATAAGCCCTTGCTTATATGGTTTATATGACAGAGACTAAACCTGAGCAAAGAGTGCAACAATACTAAAGGAATTTTCTCCTCTAACAACAGACTGCCTTCAATCTTGTAACTAATCAGGATTGCTTTGACACACCCCTGAAGGATGATAAGATTGTGCAGAGAAATCTGCAGCTACTGTCTTTTACGATTCAGGCTCCAAAATAAAATAATTTCAAATTCACTACTAAGTGCACTTCAAAAAGTAGTGTTGCTTGATATTACCAGTGCATGTAGGAGAGGAAGTCCAGGTTCCCATAGAACAAGTTATCTCTGATTGTCCATCTAATATGAATCCAGAACGAGGAACATACTTAAATTTAGCACCAGCCAGATAAGTTATTTTCCCTTCTTTTTCCACTCTTAAACGTGGATTTTCCAGCGTGGGATCTTCAGCACATTCTATAGATTGTGGTGGCAAACATGGCCTTTCTTTAAATTCAAAAAACAAAGATGAACGGTAGTAAGAGACAATTAATATTCCAAAGACATACACAGTCAAAAACTGAAAAAAATCCAAAATAAACAAAATTCAAGTGATTTGAAAATAAGATGAAGAAGAAATATTTCAGATAGAGAACAACAACAGAGCTCCATTCCTCTCCTTCCTGTATGCCTTTTCCCTCTTTTTTGGGGGGATGCAGGGCAGTGGGGGAAGGGGGAACAGTTTAGAGCCATTTTCACACTAGAGACACAATAACAACCTTTTTAATGATGACCAGGGGAATTTTCATAGGCAGAGAAGTGGGGAGACACTATCTTGTTGCAGAATATGGAAAGTCAGTTTCTAGAATTGTAACCAAACTACTTTTCTTTCCACCATTAGTCAAGCTGCACCAAGAGACTGAGAGGTTCTCTGAAGACATGATGAAAATACTACAGGAAAGAGCTTTCGAAGTATTATAACATACTTCTTCCTGATAACTACATTGGACTGAATCCCTATCAAGATGTCCTGAGTCAGGAAAGTATCTCCCAATACTTTCTTCTCTTATATCACAGCAGAGTGTGCAGATTTAAATTATTACATGTATTGCAATTTTTTGTTATCTGTACATGCAGCTTTATCAATGGATACACTAAGTTGAAAATATATGTTTACATTGAATTGCACACGGCAAAAGATCTCATTCATGTCAAAATTGTCCTGGCTCAGCAAGAAGAGAAACGAGTTGGGAATATTATTTTGTTAAAATTTATTTTATGAATAGTTCAAACAATTTTACATTTCTGAAATGATTCTTCCCCCTTACTAGCAGAAATGGAAGCCCCAAATCTATGAAAGAGAAACTGCGTGGCATCAAGATTTTGCAGCTTAAACATATAGACAGGTGCAGCATCTGTCTGTATCGGTCACCAGCTGGTACCTCCTTTGGCCTCTGCTTATCCATCTCCTTCTCATTTCTGGAAGTCTTTCCACCACCTCTGAATGGAATTTTGCCAACAAGACATTATCTGCATCAGTAATATTTTGTCAATTGCTTTACCAAAAGGATTCTCAGCATGCTTCAGAATAAGTGACCAGAGTTATGTGTTATTACTTACACTCCTATAAGAGGGAAAGGCCAGAAGAAGGTGGGAAATCCAGAAAATGTAGGAAAGGATAAAGATATAGAACTGCAGCCTGCCTGCTCCTGCTACTACAAAATAATAAATAAAACTAGATTTTCACCAGGATGCTATTTAAGACCCCCAGTGTCTCCCTTCTGCAATATACTAAAGGAAAAATCCAACACAGTTCCTGAGAGACTACCTGAAAGTTTTACAGGCCATCTTAGATAAATAGGTCTGTCTAGTTAATTAGAAAACTTCCTGTTTGACATTGGTGCTTTCTTTAGCAATTTACACGCTATTGCTTTTCTGCACTTACGTGCTCTTGACACTATAAACTATAACTTTATCCTCCTGATAGCGTTGATTGCTAATTAATAGCAACATAAATTTTTAACAACATGTATATAAAAAAATGCACTACTGACCAATACAGCGTGGTGGTGATTGCCATTTTCCATTTATACACGTAATTTCATTCACACCATCAAGCTGAAAATTCTTCAGACATGAAAACGTTACTTTACTCCCATTTTTGTAATTTCTTTCAACTGGTATCTGCTGAGCACCAGGCAGTTGAGGTGGAGGTGGGCACAGCTTCCCAGCTGAGGACACATATTCATTTGATAATAGAATATAAGACAGATTGTAATGGTTCATCACAAATTATAACATTAACAACAGTGGCATTTTGTAATTTTTTAGCAGCTATCTCAAGCTTTAATTAATATCACTATCATTTTGTATTGCCTCAAAAACAGCTGAGCTGTCTCTTCAGATGCTCTAAACTCCATAGAAAACACTTCATTACACAGCTGTCCTTAACTATATACTTGGTTAAGGATACATACACAAATATATGTATATGTATGCACACATATAAATATATGTTCTTCTATATGTGTGTGTACACATGTGTGTGCACACATACATCCATACATGTGTATATTCATATATTTATCCCAAAATATACATGCACACACACACACATAAAAGCATATAAGCATTTCAAGCATTTCAAACTAGTGGTACAATGATGCTATGAAGCTTTACTAATTAGCACTATGCATTCCTACAGAAAAAGAAGAAATTATACACAAAGCTAAAAACTTACCAAAGCATTCGATCTCAGGTGACCATTTTCCAAATATACAAGTGGCTTTTTTAATCTTATTGCCATTTGGTTTGCATGTATACTGTATAACTTCGTGGACTTCAGTCTCCTTATTTGGCCAGGGAACATCTTCAGCTTTCACTATCTGAATATCCAATGGATATGCACATTTCTGAGATGGATCTAAATATAACCCAACATAAACAGTCAATAAAACATAGATTTAGTGAGGCTACTATGTAAGTAGGCATTTCCTGATGAAGTGGCCATGAGTATTATAATGCATGTCCATGTGAAACTGTATTAATTACTGTGGCCTGAAATAATTCCAAAGATTCCTAGATGACGAGAACCGAGTGATTCTTTGTTCCTGTTATCTAAAGCAGAGAGTGTTTCCACTCAAAGAGCAATTGTTTTAGCTGACAGAATCCCTTTTGCACAGTCATAAAAAAACAAAGCATTCTTCTCCTAAGTCATGACCAGGTCTTGTGCCATGGGCTTGTGCTTCTGACACTCATAACACAAACTACTTGTCAAAGCCGAGCAGACTGTCCTCTGTGCCTCAATGTAACTGTAAACAAAGGAACAAAGTATTGAAATCACTAATGAATAGAAAAGCACTTCTGAAATAGGGGAAATGAAGAGAAGGGCACATTATCTGTTACATTCTGTTAAAAACAAGGAAGTGATGGAGTAATTTATCGCAGCTGAAACTCCTTCCTGAATAACATGGTCTATTGACCCTTGACCCAATCCAAATTGTTGTTATTTACTTCACTAGAGGGTTTGTTTTAGATTAAAAAAAAAGTTTTAGTAATTTATATACTGTGAATCTAAATGGGATGATTTGAAAAAGAAGTGAAAACTACACATCAGAAATGAAAAGACCTAATTCACACAGAGATAGCACCAAAACATTGGACTAGCGTAGCACATTGTGGCTACGACCATGGTTTTTGAGTCCCATTATGACTTAGAAAGAAGCAAAGTGGTATTTGAAGATATCAAATTACAATGAACTAACAAAACAGGTTTGTTATTTTATTGCTTGCACATCCCAAGTTATCCAAAGGGTCTTTATTGGTCAGGAATGGGCTTTTGCCCCTTTGAAAATCCCTGGTACATCAAAGATTTAACTCCCTATTTGATTCTACCCACTCTGAAAGGGTCCACTTCCTTTTACAAAACTACTCAGTTTTCAGTAGGTGTCGAGTCCAGGATCATGGACATGATCATACTTAAAAGAGGGTGAATCAGAAAATGAGTTGAGGAGTGCAATATGACAGTGTCTGTGGATACATATTGATTAGTGAATTCTTTTCAACTTTGAATGCAATTACATTATACCCATCTCTGAAATTTTACAGAAATGCTATGGGAATAGATTACCTCCACAAAAAGGTAAAGGTTTCCATTCCCCGTTAAGACATTTTATTTTCTTCTGCCCATAACTTTCTGTGCCTTGTTTACATTTATAAATTACTTCAGCATCATGAGAAAACTGGGCTCCTTTTTGCGGATAGAGAATCACATTGGGACCAGAGGGAGGTGATCCACATGGTGTTTTATCTTCTGTTGAAGAAAAAAAAAAAAAAAGGGGAGAGAAGCATTCCACAATCATATTGGTGCCATAAATGAATATCTGACGGAACTTAAGCAAAAATAATTAGATGTAATTTGGTTAGGTCAGCCTTGCTGTGGTCATGATGGCAAAGGGTTGCAACTGGGTGTAAGAGGGCAGTAGTTCATTTGAGGGAAGAGAAAAGCATGTAAGGGCAAAGAGGACATATAGCCTGCTCTCTGCAAGGGACAGAGAAGACACATGTTAAACCAAAACATTGGATTTGAGCAACTTTCCGCTCAAGTTTGGGCCACTTATTTTAAATGGGCATCCAAAAAGTAGGTTTTGTGCACCCACATCATTAAAGTATTGATGCCAGCAGTGAGATTTGTAGAAGGACAGGGCAAATCAGTCTGGAAGGAAAACAATATGTATTGATTCTGCTGTTTGATCATCTTACTCCATAAGAACACCCCTAACTATTTTCTGTATTTCATTTTATAATATTTCAGATTTTCATTGTATACTATTTCAATCTAATGCAAAATATAAATTTCTCACAAGTAACACAGTTACCAATGCAAGAGGGACGAGATGACCATTGTCCATCAACACATTCGATTTCCTTTGATCCAACCATTTTAAAGTTCTCGTTGCATTCGTATTCTGTTATGTCCCCATGACGATACTGTTCCTCAGAGTCACCGAGGATACTTCCATTGACAATCTCAGGTGGAGGTGAACAGCCTTTGGGGTGCACTGAAATGAAGAGATCTGATCTATGCTCTGAAGTCAGTACTTCCAGTGCAATTATATGTAAACTGCAGCAACAACAAACTCTGAATTTGCTGTTTAACATTATAAAAATGGTTGAACAGGCCTTTGATTTATGCCTCTGAAAATCCAGATACCTGCTCTGCTGCGGATCAAAGACACGAGTGACCCTGTCTCAGTTTACTCTTATTCACATGTAGTACTTCCTGTAGTAAGTGGCACGTGAAATCAGCCCAGTTTTAAGAGAAGTGTTACACATGTGGAAATGCTTGTAATACAGGATTTTTCAAAAGTGAAAATTCTGCAAATATTGACATAAGTTATGCAAATCATCCAGCAAGGGATATGTATGGCATATTAGAAAATTCACTTTTGATGGAGTGAAAAGAACTCCTGTTCTTGTGCTAAAGGCACAAGTATATGAAATGTGCTTGCTTTTAGAAACAAGAGGAGATGAGCAAATAAACCCTCAAAAGGTGAGAACAAAAAGAATGATATAGCTGACAAAGTGGGAAGGAAGAGAGATGAGAAATATCAGATTTGATCATTCCCTCAAATTCTTGGTGAAGGTCTACAGCATCAGGAGAATAAACTGTTTTCAGATGTCCCAAAGTGGTACTCTGCCCTAAAAAAAGTGGGCAGAATATTGGCAGATGTCTTCCTCTCTTCAAGGGATTGTTCGTTCTATAGGACGAAATTGAGGCACTTCATAAGAAAACCCTTCACTGACTTCAGCTGGGGTTCAGCCCTATGTCATCTCCAAAACACACTTCCTCTTAAACACTTTGCTATTAGAAAAAGGAACATAGTGTAAAACATTTCAATTGTGTCAATCCTAGGCAATGGTAGAAATTCAGAAGAGAGTAAGAAAGAATATTACTGAGATAAATCACTACTGGCTGCTAGATTAGTCAGTGTCTATCCCTTTTGGAATAACGGGTTTTTATACATTACAGTGACTGATCTGAGTAAAATTTTGTACAAGACATTTACCACTCATTGTCAGTTGTCACAGAACTTCAGTTGGGATAACTAAAGTTTACATCATAAAATCAAAAGGAAAAAATATTTGGGCTGACTCCCAGGAAAAATGTTCAATATTTTGATACGTGGAAAAGGGAACAGTGAAAGTTCAGATGTTCAGAACCTGTCACAGGAATCAGCAAAATACTATGAACGTATCTGAAGAGCAACAGAAAGGAGGTTGGAGTAACTGTTCTTGGGAGTAAGACTGATATAGAGAAGCTGCCCACAAGAGTGCTGCGGACCCAACCAGTTTAACCCATTTCCAACTAAAATAAAGTTAGGAGAAGAATTACCTTTACATACTGGCGGTGATGGAAACCATCCAAAGTAATAGCACTGAGCAGAAAAAGGTCCCACTCTGACGTGATCTGCTCTACAAGAAAATTCTACAACAGCTCCATTCTGATATATATCTGTCTGGGGGTAAACATCTCCATTGGGTAGTATTGGCATTTCACATTTTATTGCTATGGAGAAAGAAAAAAAAAAAAAAGACTTTAACATACAGCATAAAAATTACAAAAGTATGTGGAATACTACTGACTACAATAAAGCCAAATAAAATCTCAAATCAAAAAAAGCCTCACAAAATGTATGCTACACACTTATACAAGCAAAGACACAGAAATCTTTACCAAGACACTGGGGCTCTGGAATCCATTCACCATCTATGTTACATCTTGTGGCACCAGCTGTCATGTTATTTGCAGTCTGATATCCATCTGCACATGTGTACTCAAGCGTATCTCCAGGAAGAAACACACGTCTATTTCTGTGGTAATTTAAATTCTCATATAGAGGTGTTTTACAGGGCCCTGTAGAATTGAAATAAGTTGGTACATTTTGTCAATCAGAAGCAATGCCCTCTGAATCCAACATTTTAATGTGCATAGACTGGTCATTATTATGAATCACTGTATGACAACACTGGAAATCTCTTCTTTTGCTATCCTACAGCTCTGTCCAGGAAAGGAAGAGACTGTGAAGAAGAGAAAGGCAACCATACTAGGAAGCTATTCCCAGGAATATCTACCTTCCTGCTTTTCACAGATGTGCTTTGAAAATACAGGGTCTATTCTGTTATTTTTAGTGACAACATCTTTCCAAATAATGGATTTTTTTTTTTTTTACAACTTTGGTCACTTATAAACAAAGGAGTTCTTGATATTATCCCTAGGTATCTGGTCATTTCTTTCAAAATCTGTTCTTCACTTGTGTGAAAGGTGCTAAACTTCTAGTAAATAAGAAGGCAGAACTGGAGGAAAATCGGGCATATGCATCTTAGAGCAAGTAAAATAGCCTGGGGGTACGGGCGGTGATGATCTACTTAACACAAGAGAGGGCCCAAAAAGATGGCTTGCCTAGAGGATGGTGGACATCTTCCCTGTTTACCCAAATCCCTTTTTCTTTTCTCCATTTATTTCTTTAACCCTCAGAAACACCAGGCTCCAGCAGCTCAGTCCTCTACCCAAATTTCTCGCTACGAAGCAGAGGGAGAAACTCTACAGATCCAGAGGGCAAAACCCGAGTACATCGGACATCTCGTCTGTGGCAGCGGCAATGACAGAGAGCTCTAGGCCTGTATGCTACTCACTGATGCACTTGGGAGGAGGTGTCCAGCCATTCTCCTGACACACTGTCAGTCCTGCTCCTTGCCTTTCTGCAGTCACGTAGTTATCACGACACCTATAGGCTACCTTCTCCTGTAATTGATACGTTGCCTTTCTCACGGTGAAATAACCATTGTCAAACTCCAAAAGCCGGCACGTATCTAAAGCAAAAAGACGGAATTCCTCCAGATAAACACTGCTGACCTGCTGAACCATATGCTTACAACACACATATGAAAGAGAACAAAAGGAAACAGGTGAAGGGTTAAAAGCAATTTTCAGAGGACACAAATATCTGCCTCTGCACTGAGCTGAAGAGTTCACTTAACAACCAGTACTCTACAAACAGGGACTGACAGGACCAAGGTTTGATTTGCAGCATCTCTTCGGCTTCCAAGACACATCTGAACTCTGTTGGCATGTGGGCTAGGCCTGTACTATGTTGGGCTCACATGGAGACCTAAGTGCTGGAGGGACTTGTGTCCATACGGCAAGTGAGGCACTGCGGAGGTCACAGATACAGCCTTGGTCTACCATGGAGAAACCTTCCAGAATAATCCAGTGGGGCTCTGCAGCACTTCCAGCTGGACTGCAGCAGATGTGTGGGAAGGGAGCCCTTGTTGTGCACCAAATCACTAGTGTTGGTGCACTCAGTGTTGCACATGACTTCATGTCATTTGGGCTGCCTCATTTGAGCCAATGCAACAGAATGGAAATCAATCACTCTGGTCAGATGTTATCATCTTGCGCTCTGGTAGAAAATTTCTGCAGTATGTTCTTTACTATTAAGCCATTCTTTAGTGGAATGTCTTCCTTTCAGGGAATTAATATAACAAATAGCAATATTTGTGCATTAGAGAGTCAGATAAGTAAAGATACTGAAAAGCTAAGACTTGAGGAAGACGAGAAGGTGTATTTGCACGTTGGGTTAGAGGTAATGATACTTTTGTGCAGTGAGTGCAGGATTTTAATTCTCACATGTGATTTTGAATTGGCATTCATATCAGGGATGTCTGCTATGATGTAACATGGTAAACAATAAAGCTTTATTTTGCTTGCCCATGACTCTATCAAATGCTCTGTGGCAGTCCAAATCATTCTCTGACAGGTGTGTCTCGGGCTAGAATAGAAATTCAGATTATAATTAGAATAGAGTAGAATTAGAATAGAAATTTCAGACAGAAAGAGAATGATTACTATTTACTACATACTCAGACTTCCTGCATACCTCATATTTACTACTCCACTACTGGGGTATTCAGGGTGTCACTACTGGAGGCAGAGGGGACACCACTCCCATCCCAGAGTTCACACTCTGGAGAGGAGAATAAGTCACGGGAGAGTATTTCTTACAGAGCTACGTGCTGCAAGCTCCTACAGCCACTGCCCTCAAAAGCACCTGGCCAGTCAGCTGTGAGCATTTTGAGTGCCACAGCACCTGGAATTAGACTCATCTTAACCCCTGGTCAGAAGTTAATGTGGCTGATGCAATGATGCATTGATTGCTTTTAGCTGGGACCTTGACAAGACAGAAGCACTACTCACTCTTGCGGATACATCTTGGAGGAGGTGACCAGTCATTCTTTGTGCATGTAACTTGACCATGTTTATTTTCTGGGGCATAGTCAGCATCGCAGGAATATTTAGTTCTTTCGTTTTCTTTATAAACATACTTCCGTCTAGATAGGAAAGCGCCATTTTCCAACTGTGTCACACGACATATTTCTAAAGAGAAAAGGTAAGCATGTTTAACCACCATAATGCGCAGAGCTAAGATTGAGGAAAATTAATCCCTAGGAAAGCAGTTACTGAAGAAAGGGTCCTCCTGACACCTTTCTGCATCATTCCACCCTCCCCAAAGACATTCAACCCAAATGTTCTTTTGTTCTTGTTCTCTTTCATCACCCTGAGATGAACAATCACAGGAAGAGGAGTGCAAGGGACTGCACAAGCAGTCCAGTAAACCACATTTCTCTCCTATTGCACCAGCAGGTACAACAAGCAAGGCTGCATAGTTCTAAGGCAGGACCCACCAAGACAATAATCTCTGTTGGCTCTTACTCATGCATGCAGAGGCCAGGAACCACACACTATTATGTATGTAGTTCTGCCTTAAGGATTTCTAGAGGTAATAGCACAAGTACTGAAGCAGGCAACTCTCAGTGTAGGCTAACCAACAGTCACGAGTTTTCGCACATCTTTGCCAGACTGGGAATGACGTTTCTCACAAGAGAGAGAAAAAGAAGACTCTGTACTCCATCAGCTCAGCTTTTGCTGCATAGACCTTCACAATTATATGAGAATTAAGCATATGGCAGAAATGTACTTACTGTGGCATTCTGGCTCTGGCCGCCAGCCCCAGGCAGAACATCTGATTCGAACCCAGGTTTCTCCACTTGGGGTTGAGTAACCATCATGACAGTGGTAATCAACTTGCTGCCCAATCCCCATGGGAAAATATATGTGTGCGTTTAGCCGTAGGGCTTCGCTTACTTCACCGTTTTCTATAACTGGGTAGTCACACGGTTTTGCTTGAAATA
>NW_010587586.1:230206-251054 GCF_000705375.1 Tinamus guttatus | reverse complement strand
TTTTTTCCAAAACCATCCAATTAAGCTGTATAAGACCAAGAAACACAAGGAATGAGCATCTCCTAATTCCTCTGCTGAGGAATTTTTCCTTTGGCCATTTTCTACTATGATATTTTGAGAAGAAGAATTCTGCATGTTTTATCTTCACTCGTGAACATTACTTACTAACACATTCTGGAACAGGCACCCAGCCAGCCTTGGTGCATTGAGCTGTGTTTTGGCCCGTGACCGCTTTTAAATGATATCCAGAATTACAGAGTATGGTGATCTCATCTCCTTCTCTGTATACAGCTTCTCGAGGGCTAAAGTTCCCATTGGGAATTCTTGGAGGAGGACATAGAATTTCTAAATAAAAAGAGAAAAACAAGATGTTTGCCTGAAGAATATGTAACTATTTCTGTTGTATTAGTTCACACTATACTGACATCCGTGCACTACACGAACAGCAACTGCAGAATAATGCGAAAAAGAGGCTTGTTAGGCCAAAGAAAAGGTTACAACTCTCCTTTTCCACTTGTGGAAATACACTTGTCTGTAAGAATGGCGTCCCTCAGTGTTAGAGAGGAGAACGATAACTTTTACTGTGGAGATTAAAACTTAATTGCAAAGGGAATGGTTGCAGTAAAGGTGATCCAGGGGAACGTGACTAATCTATTCCAGTAGGTCATGCCGCAACTGGAGCCTGAAATGCCTTATGCTGGGCTCACCCCCTGCTCTCCAGGGCAGGTGTACGAACAACATACCAAAGGAGACTAGGTTCATTGGGAGGTCCTAAGTGCAGACACAACTATACTTAATGGCAACCTTTTTATGCAAAGGCTATTTGATGAGGTTCAAGCTGATGCACTGGGACCAGAAATATTTCAGCTGAAAAGCTGAGAAAGGAGAAGAATGTTATTTGGAAAGCTCATGACAAGCTTTATTGCTTGGAGAAGCTGGAAAAACATTTTAAGGACTGGAGGCTCTTTTGCTTTTATTGTCTACTTCCAGTTCAGAAAACCACACCAACACACTGGTTGGACCAACAGCTTAGTCCCTACATGGGCGGTCCTCCTGTGGAGTGAAGGTGGGCGAGTTAGTGGTGTGCATGCACTGCTGGCTCAGGTATTTTTAACTGATAAGTCAAGCAGGATCCACAGACACTTCATGATGGTAGAAAGCTGGAGGACCAAGGCAGGAGAGAATCTCTAGCTTATTGTTCTGCTACTGAAGGATGTTCTTTGAGGGGACTAGTATGTGAGAACGTCCCAGGTAACAGAGCCCAGGACAACAGCAGTCTAAAGAATGCTCGGTTTGGCGCTTTGCAGAAGCAATATGTTGCAAACCCACAGGCACAGCATACTAGTTAGTACCCTTACTAATCTTGAAGCAGAAAATTCAAGGTCAAAGAGGGTGGTAAGACTGACTTATTACTGAAGGAGTCTTTCTGGCTGAGCTTCTGGGAGGGTGTGCACTGCATAACATCCTATAACTCTGCCCTCCTGACAGCATTTTTTTTTCTACTTTCAAGCATACTTTGGCAATTTCTTGGAGATGTTTCAAGGAATAAATGACTTCCCCCAAAATGAAATCAAATCTACTTCAGGTAGAACACAATGAGCCTAGTTCTGTTTGTGAGATTTGTAATTCTAGTTACAGTCTTTAAGGTCTGTGGCTGAATGGAATGAAAGTGAAAACCATGAATGCTGTGGCTCTGGAATTATAACACTGATGACATTAAAGAAGCTGCTTTCTTTACCCTAGGAAGGCCTGGGGAAAGCCTAGGTAAGACAGCCTGGACAAGCTGTCATGGGCAGTGACAGCTTTCACACAGACCACATTGCTTTGGTCAGCATGATAGGCATGTTGTATTCTTTGGTGTATAACACTTCAGAGCTACTTGTCTAGAAATTTCCAGAAAAAGCTGGTCAGCAAGCAGGTGCTCTGTCTGCCAACACTACTGAAAGACTCAACAGGACACTGAAGCAAAACACAGAAGACTGTTTAGCAGATTAAGCAAACTTCTCAAATGTTCTTACTGGGTGAGACAGTGAGTGACATTTAACTGAGAAGATAGTAATATGGTCTTCAGGTATTTTATACATATGAGGTCCTGAAGGTGCATTAAGTTTGTAAGGAACGAGGACTATTTACTTACCCCAATCCTAATTATACTCTTACAATTCACATTATCAAATACTATTTCTTTTTTCCAACTTTTCCAATTTTCCACCTGGATAAACCACAGCCATTGATCTTCACCAGTTACGCTCAGGTATACACAATGACTTGGGCTTCATTTATAAAGGTATTGAACCTTGATGTGAACACACTTGAAATTATACCAACTCAAGAAGTTAGTATTCAAATGTTAATTTACTCATGTCACTACAAATTTCTGATTCTTTCTGCATTCTGATTTCTGTCTGATTTTGTTTTTTTTTTTCTTTTCTTGCATGCTTTTATGTTCTTTTCTGTGTCTAGTATTTTCATTCCTTAGCTAAAACACTTTTATTGTCCTCTATAGAATGTAAGGAGGTTCGGCTTTAGCTTTCTTATTTGTCAAAACTATTTTGTTTTCTAATTCATTAGTAGCTTTTCTCTATTTTCTTCACCAATTCAGAACCTTAAAACAAACAAACAAACAGGTGCTCATGGCTGGATGATATATTCTAGCATCAATCTCATTTATACAGAATATAGCAACAATTGTATCTTCCTAGACCTATCTAGCCACTCACCTGCTGAAGTAACTGAAGAGTGAATTGCCTACCTTTGCCATGGCTCTACAAGGAAAGCTAATATTCAGTTTTTTTCATTGCTTTTATGCTCAGTGCTATGATGAGTAGTACACTTCATGGGGCACTACTCAGACGTGTACAGATTTTTTTTTTTTAATGAATAAACTCAATCTGGTATTGAAAATACTACTTCTAAAGACAATAGAATATGAAAGATGACTTTAGCAAAGACTGACCAGTGCAATAGGGGGTTGGAGTCCATCCGAATTCGGTACATTCTGCTTCTGGTCTATCACCATGTCTGTATCCTTTATTACAGGAATAGCGCAGTCGTTCAGACTTTTTGTAGGATGCCTTTACAGATTCCACATATCCATGCTGAATTTCTGGCCTATCACAGGTAGTTTCTGAAGTTGACAAAGACAAAATTCATATTTTTTGCATATTCATATTCACTGAGAATAAATGCCTATTTTTAATATATATATATTTATATACATAATATATAAAAATATATAAATGTTCATATGATATATATTTTATAAACATATATAAATATTTATGTAGCTTTCATCTGATATCATAAAAATTGTGTTATGTCAACCAAAACATTTCCATTTGGGAACTGTTAGGAACCCTTCCAAGAAGTCTTCTATGACCTGTTTGTGGGTGTTGGGGGAAACAATGTATTGAACTGCAGAGTAACAGTAGCAAATTAGTTTATAAAACAGATATCAGGGCTTTGAATCATCTCCAGAACTCCCTTCCAACCCCAATTACTCTGTGATTCTGAAAAAACAGAATAGGAATTAACCTTTTATCTTATCCACACATACTCGTTTGATCAAAGAAAATCTCATTGTGATTTCTTTAGAAGTTACATACTTTAAGAATATGAATCATACTTGTTTTTTTAAATTAGTTACACATGCATTCAAAACTGTTTATAATTACTTTGGTTAAATCAACAGTGTAATGATTGAATTTTATACAGACAAGACACACCTAAAACTGATATGGTTAACTGATATGGTTAAACTGATTGCAGTCTGGTAGCCATACAGCTTTAAATGAAATTGGGAAAGAAGTAGATGAACCATTACAACTAACGTTCTTTGAATCCTCTTGCTTATCCATGTATGCAATGGAGATTGTTTACAAGCTGTGCTTAATTTCTGCAGAATAAAGTAAAAGCCTTGCAGTGTCCTGTACAGCAACCATTCTCCAGAAATCTGCGAGCATAATCTTTTTAAATCACAGATAAACACAGTAATAGTTGAATTTTACCTTGGCACTGAGGTACATCGCTACTCCATTTTCCATTTGAGGAACAGTGTACTTCTTTAGATCCAACAAGCTTATAATTTTCATTACATTCAAACTTTACAACCTGGCCAAAGGAAAATTCTTGGTCTAACTCAAACACACCGGTCACAATTATTCGTCCATTTGCTGGTGCTTGTACTGGTAAACACTTTGCCACTGGAAAGCAAACAAACCACCTCAGGCATTTTTAGGTCTGTTCTGTTAAGTGAATTGACACACACAAAAGTTAAAACATAGGAAAAAAAATCACTGTGATTCAGTGATTTATTTCAATTGTGAAAACAATATGTTTATTTATTATATATTCGGATCCCAATAATAAAAAATCCTAAACAGATAAATCGAAATGGGAGGTTGCTAGGAGGCTGGATCTCATTATCCTGCTTTCTGCCCTTGCAGGTTAAAGGCAGAGTGTCCACAGAACCAGGAGAGCTCCTGAGGTCCCTCCCAGCCTGGCTTATCCTGTGGTCTTATGAGCGCCATGGATGGCAGGTAAAACTTTACTAACACACATGGCCATAAAACCCTAGCAACCTCATTACCTCAGAGTTCATTTACCTCAAAGTTATGCCAAACTAAATTTTCTATAGACTAATGGTCAGGAAAATTGCTGAACCTTAGGGATTGACTAGAAAAAAAAATAAATTACTAGCAAAAAACCTAGTTAGAGATAGAAGAGCAATTGCATTTATTAAAGTAAATGAACATAATGTATGTCGGACCTGGAGTTAGACCTCTTGTATCTCATAATAGTGAAACTGCATAAAAAGGAAGAATTAATATATGCCACCAGATATTTCTTGTTAAGTAGGAAGTAACTGAGATCACAGACCTTTTTTAAATGTACATGTTGATATCACTGACAGTGTCTGAAAGTGCCTGGTGTTTTGTCTGCCACAGCTCCCGCTTTTCTCTGAAGACAACTCTCCATCTTATGTGCCATCTACCTTTCCTATGAACTCATATTCTGTCATCTAGGCTCCCTACAATTACATTACAAAGGATATGTTCTAAACAAAACTCTTCCACTGTGAAGGATAAATCTTGTGAGGACTTTGAAATTGCAACATCTTGGTGACATATAACAACAGTGTTGGCAATCTGTGTTCTATATTGTGCAGAGGGATACCTGTATGCCTGAAACTGAGGACACCCAAAATCCGGTAAACTGAAAGAGGAATATCTGAGAAGAGCAATTAGGGAGCATTGCAGCACAGATGCCTGCCTCCAGACTAGAGAAGGATATCTACTTTTGTTAACGATTCTTAGGTACTCATTAGGTACTCATATGCACAGAAAAAAAAAAAAAATCAAATCTACACATATATGCTAAAATAGACAAATGGTTAAAAATGACCTCTAGGAAGAAAGGAAGTCTCCTCTTACAACCACGCAGGTCTGAAACTGGTAAAAAGGTTCCCAGATTCAGAGCAATATCCCAGCCACTCTGCCTTGGGGACTGGGTCTCTTTCACTGAAATTGTTCCACTGTATGCTAATAGAAAGAGGAACCTTGAATGAAAGCTAGTGGCTAAAATATTCACAAGGATGAAGGGGAAGTATGTGCTATAAACACACATACATTCACATACATATTAGATGTCTCATCCCAGATATCTTTTGTAAGAATGCTTTGCTTTTCTTTAAAAGGCCTGCTCTGTCAGGCCTCCCAGGTGAAACAGAGCTGTAAAGCAGTATGGGAGGTGACATGACTCAATTTTGTGAGGAATTTTTGATAAAATCTTGAATGCCTGCTTGATTAAAATGGCAATTGAGCCAGCATTTTAAGAGTTTCACTGCTACATAACTTAGATTTAGATAGCTGTATGTCTATATGAATTCATACTTCTTAATCCGAGTGGTTATTTTTATCACAAGCAGTCATGGTGACTTGTAGTGACTGACTCATAGTAGTGAGATCACAAATTGCTTCTAGACAGTATTTGACAGATAAAAAGACAGACTGATAAAGAATTAAACGTCAAATCTCATTTACCTTCACAGTGAGGGACATCGTTGCTCCATCCATCTGCCTGACACTCACGGTAGTTTTTTAGGCTGAGCATCTGGTATCTTACCAAATAAAAAGCAAACAGTTCTAAAATATAGCCTCATTATGTGATAGAAATAGCAGTGCTGCTGTTACTGAAGTGAATGAAGTAGTTTTCATATGCTCTAGCATTGGCTAAACCAAAACACAGAAAAACAACAAAACCTTTTTCTACCTGTGTCTGCTCTATTTTGGTTTTTTTTGTACTTTCATATGGTAAAAATAAGAAAAAAAGCAGAAAGTAGAAAGCAATCAAAAAGATGCCTTTTTTTTTAGTAAAGGAATATTTAAATTGACTTATTATATGCACTATATTCAGTTACTCCAATAGCATCAGACATCAGAAAGAGCTGTTTGTATTCTTCCTGCAATTGCTACATTTAAAATTGAACAATAACAAAATGTAGGTGTTTTACAGACAACAAATCTATTATTGGAACTTCCCTTAACACCTCATGCTGTCACCCATATACTGAATATTTAAATAAATATTACCCCTCATCACATCTGTACTCAACACGGGCACCAAATACAAACTCATTTCCATTGGTGAGTTCAAATGAACCAAACTGAATATCTCCAGGATGTCCACAGGGCTTAGCTGTTTAAAAAAAAAAAAAAAAAAAAAAAAAAACATACACACACATACACAAAAGCAATGTTACTTACTTCATACATAAGGATGTGAAAGGTAGCACTTTTCTAGTAATCTGGAGACAATACTTTTATAAAACTGCTCTAAGCATTAGCTCGATTAACTTTTTCTTTTTTAAATCATTGTTTTCAAAAAAGAATATGATTAAGAATCTTTTTTTGGTTTTAAGTAATAAATTAGGAGCTTTTATTCCTTTAAAAAGACAGATCTCATTTTAAATTTTATGACAATATAATGGCAGGATGTAACTTCAGCTCTTCACATAAGTTTCCACATAATCAAGGTACAAAGGCTTCCCCTATAGAAGCCACCCATGACTGGCAATGGAACAGCCTTTGTCTGATGGGGACTGTGCCGAGTACAGAAGGAAGATCAAAGGCCACAGGAGTCCTGCGCTCCTCAGTCCTTTTAGCTCCAAGTTCCCCATGTGACAGCCCTTTTTATCTAGCCCTAACAATTTGCACTGGCTCCCCAGAAGAATTGCACAGATGATTACATCAGCTCTCTGTTGCGCCTTTTTACAAGGACTGTAGAATAAATTAATGCTAAAAAAAAATAAAAAAATAAGTATTAGACCTCCTCCAAACAAATCCTTCATGGACCCATCTACACCAAACATTTGCATATCCTGGAGTAAGTCAGCAGCTGTAGTTTTTTAAAGAAAGAGATGAGTGGGGAGACTCTCAACTTTTTTCCGTGTGGCTCACAGGAAACAGCCAACCCCATGCAGGCTAAGCAGTTTTGCTGCCTGGTGCAGCCTCATATGGAAAGGGGATGAAGCCACTTAACCCGCAGCAGAGCATTTCCCTTCTCTTGCCAACTGAGTCTTGCCTGTGTCAGCACCTGCTTGCTGCATGGCAGTAAATTTGTTAGCTAAAATTTACGACCAAAATGCAGCATCCAATTTTGTATGAATGAAGGATTGGTGTGCACTAGTTACATAAATACATGTAAAACCAAGAGTTACTTATTTAACTTGAAAAAGTTAAATAAGTTAAATTAATAAGGTAAAGTTAATATTAGCTATTATAAGTTAAATAATGTGAAATATGTTAAATAAGTTAATCTTAAACATAATGCATAAACTTATGTAGCAAACAGTAACAAGTTTATTAATTGATATTTAATCATGATTTATTTTAATCTTTGTTTGAATGAAACATGGAACATTACTTAACCACACACTTGTATATTATTCATTTTTTACATTAGATATGTAAGAAAAATAAAAGCTCGTATATCTAAACTTGCTTTGTGCTTAAAATTGCTTAATATTACAGAATATAGGTATCTTTTGACTAATGATGATAAAGCTCAATTTCTTCACTCATAAACTCTGTATGATGGTGACAAATACTTCTAAGCTGTAAACATGATATCCTAGAAATAACAATAGCAGCTCTCATCCTTATCATGAATTTTCCTTCATAGATTGCAAAACAAGCAGGAGGAAAATGCTGTCCTTTGTATCTCCAACAAGTTTTTCAACTTTCAAGAATTTAGATTTTTGCATAGAACTGGTTGAACTAACTAAAAAAACAACATTGTCTCTTGGCTTACACTGAAAATCTGAGATAGTGCTTTATTCTGCTTAGACTGTAAATTTCATCCATGCAGTGTTTTTTTAACAACTCAGAAACAAGCCTCTACTAACTTCATAATTAGAAGTATAATAGACGTTAACATAATTAAAAAAAAAGTTCTGACCATAAGTGGCCAGGAAATAACAAAACTATTTTTTAAAATGTCAAAAAAATATATGCTATTTTCAATTTTCAATTTGTAGGCGATAAACATGACTACTTATTAATTTTTACTTAATTTAAAAGCAAAAGAGTCTGAATCATCAGTTGAATAGGCTTTTCAGTAGTGGTATCTTATCTTATTGGGCATTAACCTCCCAGCTAACCTAATCCAGAAATAAATTTTCACAGACGTACATGCAATGATCCTAGAACCAAAAATATCTTGGGTATCCTTAAAAAGATTTCTATCCTCAGAGCAGATATATAAATTAGGTTAATAAAATTGGCCTAGTGTATGACTTTCCCATGTAAAGGGAAAGGTAAGTCCTTGATCCGGAGAAAATAAACATTAAAATGTTTCTTTATGTGTATATGCCTTTTAGGGTGGTAGGTTAAAGGATCCTGAACTAAATAATTGTCAGGTAAAGATATAACTGTAATTTCACACTGACAGCCTTGGCAAGGGATGTGATAGGCCAGGTCAAATGCTTGCACATATTTTGCATAAATACTTACGTCTGCATTCTGTCCACTGGAAGGGTTGTTCCCAAGCTCCATCAATGCACTCTAACACAATCCGTCCAACCTTTATATACCCAGGCCGACACTTGTATGTCACTTGAGTGCCGTGGGAATAGGGAGGTTTGTCCCATGTTTCCGTCGGTAGCTCTTTAACTCTCCTAGGAGGAGGTTCTTCACAGGCTAAAAATTGAACAAGCAAAATGCTAGTGACTGAAGCACATGCTGCATACTCCAAAATACTTTTAGGAATAGAAAAAAAGTAACAGGAAATCCCGAGGACTGCTATGATCACATGTGTGTATCTTTCCCACTTAACTGTTAAAAAAAAATAAAAATAAAAGCTACTAAGTTGTCACCTTTTGTAGGAAAGACACTTCGGGGCCTATAAAAATGGTCATGCACATGCCAAAAATAAAAATAAACACACTGGGCAGAGTCCAATATCCATTGAAAAGAAAATAATCACATCAGAGATTAGAGTCTAGTTCTAACCCAGACATCTCTTACCCTTCTGATGGCAGAAGAACCTCCATTTCAGTCCTTCCATCACTATGGAGAACTCTATGCAGTTCAGAGACTTCCTTACACACTATCTTCTTTAACAGCCACAACATTCTGATTGAAATTGAGTTCACACTGCACTTGATCAAGGTCTGACAAACCTCCCTTAGCCTTTATATCCCCTAAACTTTCTCTCCAGACAGATCATCCAATTTTCTGAAGCTTATTTCCTCCTGTCCATGGGACAATTTCTTATCATAAGATACTTGTCACAAGCTCAATTAACTCTTGGTAATCACATTGACTTTTTCTACTTCAAAGCATGTTGCCTCAGTTTGGCAGAGGAATTGTCTGATATTATACTCTTTAGATCAATATTATACAATTTCCTTCTCCAAAAGCTCCTTACTGGATCTTCTTCCTTTAAATGTATACCCAGGGTCATATGGTTTATAGAGAGTGAACTTGAATTCAGTTCATTAAGAAGCTCCCAAAACACCTGAGCATAGCAAAAACAGACCAAAATACAAATACACTACTCTGTAAAGAGCTTGCACAAAAAGTGTTCTGTAGCTATGAAAATATAGGAAAGAAATGTTTCTAGGGAGAGCTAATACCTTTCTCTAAGATGGCTTCAGTATTGAGAAAAAGCAGGCAAGCTTTTGAGGACACTGCTGTCCTGATGAGGAAGGGTGTGCCCATAGGCTCATCTTCTTTCCAACTACACTAAAAAAAAAAAAAAAAAAAAAAAAAAAAAAAAAAAGTATTACATTTATCCTACTGATTATTACATCTGAGTAAAAATTAGTGTTCTCTCTCCACTAGGTGGTAGCACTATACTATCAAAAACGACAGCAGTGACTTCTGCTTTTGTAAGTTTCATTAAAAAAAAAAAAAGAAAAAACAGGAAAAACAAAACATTGTAATACATTTTGTAAAATTCAGGAATGAGCAAAATGAAGAATATTCAGTTTTCCAATTGGTTCCATTTTGCAAATGTGTTAAAAATGGAAATGACTGTGTTTGGAGCCTGTTTAGATCCCACCACTGCCGACGTGGTGTCGGCCTACGCGACGCCTGTTTGGCCATCATTACTGGGAAGCGTCACAGCGTACATGCATGTAGTTCTGACTAGAGCAAATGTTCATTTTTCCTGCATTTTTTCAGTACTTTGAGAAACAAACTTTCCAAGGAGTGGACTTCGAAACTATATTCATTACATCATGTATTAGCTCTATACGTACCAAAATTTGGAGTAATATTTTTATATTAGAAAGGATGGTCTAAATGCATACCTTCAAATACCATACCTTAGTGGTGAACTGGGATAGGGAATTAATCTGCAAATACTTCACATGCCATTTGACCTCAGTTAGGAATAGCTCAAGCTGCTTTGTCAGCATCATTAAACAAACCAGTAGCAACTTCAACAAATCCAAACACAAACTATAAATTCTAACTATAAAGTCTTTTTTCACCTCCTGAGCAACAAACCTCATCTCAAACAACTGACAGACTTTGCATATGAAGCTCACACTAAGACTGTGTATGGCTGATGGTTGTCCCAACTGAATCAAATAATATTACATTGACATTCCTTTGCCATATCTCTCATTTAAACCAAGTACTATGAAAAGAGAAGGCAAAGTTAAACAAACTTTCTTTTCAAATCCTAACATTTTTCTGGACTTTTCAAAAAGAGAAAAAAAAAAAAAGAAAAAAAGAGGCTAGTGTTTTGAAGCAATATATATTATAAGCATATATGCAAAATGTAATACATTTCATTAACCTCATGATTTTCCAAATAAAATTCTCTTTCCTATCAGCTAATTTTAAAATAATAAGTATCTTTAAAAACAGCCCACTTCTACAGGAGTCTGGAGTGAAATCTGTTTTTTTTTCATTATTGATTAATAAGATTTTCCTAATCCTCTCATAAAATTAGAACACAATCCAAACTGAGCGAAAACACTCTAGCTCAAAGATACACAACACTCTCCAACCGTCTGACAAAAAGCAAAGCTATTGAATTATTGAACATATAAATTAAACAATAAACACAATATTATAAAAAAATAAACCAAGCGTATTAAGGAAGAGATCTTAAACACTGAAACAGAAAATATCAAGAGCGGCCAGAACTCGATATCTCTTTAACCGCAAATGAAAGTGTATCTATATACACTTATCTTATTTAAAGGATTAAAATAGCACCAAAAAAGTTGTCATTCAACAAGCACTTTGTAAACACTTTCTCAGTCAATATAGTGGACATTTCTTATTCTCACATTATCTCACAGGTTATTCTAGATACAAGAAATACACATTTATTAAGTACTTGTTATTTTAGTTTACAAACTCTTTATAGGTATTTTGGAATTTTAGATGTTAAAATAATTAACAAACAAAACACAAATACCATATGAGTTCTAAGCATAGTAATCATTACAGAAATGTGCAAAATTATGCAAATAAATGGGGTAAATAACACCTATGATGCATACTGTACTAAAGGCTCTACATACTGCTACAGCAGTATTGTTGACAGAGCTTCTAATAATCTGAACATTTCATTTAAAAATATTTTAATAACATTTCCCAGTAAAAAAAGCAGATTTTTTCCATATTAAAAACTTACCTCTTTCTGCAGCACAATATATCCAAAATAACAGCAGAACCACATAACCCAGAAGCGACATTCTAGTGTCTCAGAAACGTAGTGAACACATTTATAAAAGCTGCTTGGATTACTCTGTGTTATACGCACTCCTGTTCTATTTAGTAACTGCTCCTGGGACTGACCTTGCAAAACATTTATACTTTGATTCCAGCAGTCACTTCCTCTAATCCTCTTGCAACACACAATTGTTTCTTTTTTTGCATAAACACATTATGCAAGCTTTGCTAAATGAATAAATAAATAAGTTTCTGGCGATTTAAGCTGATACTGCCCCTTCCTCTGCTCAGTGAGTTTTTACATCATACCTCTTTTTTTTTTTTTAAGTGTTAATTCTATGCTTAGATAAATCTTTTCCTGTTCCAATCCAAACGAAGTTGCTCAAAACTGCTTTGTGTTTCCCTATGTTTTATGTGCTCGGTTAAAAAAAAAGAATGAAATTAAAATTATCTGTGTATAAAAATGAACTTCTCTGCTATAGGAATATCATTTAAGGTATATGCTGGAAAACACAAAGTGATTGTGCAGACTGGACTCCTGCCCTGCTCTGTGAGCCTGTGGCAACTGCATCACACCCTCATTCAGCCCTTTCTTCAACTTTTAGGTGTTGCATTTCTGACATCATTAGGCTTAAACCAGTCCTGGCTTCAGATGTTTTGGTGTTACTAAACCTCTTGGCAAAATATTAGCGGTTTGAACCACAGTCAAATTAGCTTCAGCTAGAGCTGAAGCCAACCTGGATAGGAACTAAAAATTTACCAAGAATTTCCTATTTCCTTTTTGTGAACACAATGAATGTAAAAACTAGTTAAGCTGTAAATTAAAACTAAGTTAGAACTATTTAAGTTAAAAGATATCACCACACAACTACTGATATAAATGTCCTATGAATAAATTTAAATAGGAAATTAGAAGAATCACCTGAAAAGTGAGGCTCAGAGGTAATCTTTTTGTGAGCATATTGTAGACAAAAACAAACAAACAAACAAATAAATCTTCAACTTGAGTTGCAAATCAGACCAGATTCAGTCCATTCCAGTCCTGCGTTATTGACCTTAGGTTAGTGATAAGACTTACATTAACCAAGTGGAAATAAAATCAGGAACTTAATCTTTCTTGCCCTTCTCACATCCTCCACAGTTCATAAATTAATTCAAAACTGATTTTCTTTTAAGCATATCCATGCCATGGTCATCTCTAGTCTCTAAGGCAAGGGACCGTATAGAAAACGGACTGGCCAAGATGTGTTAGTGAGAATGGCAGGCCTCAGGACAAGAGTAAGGCAGGCAGAGATCAAGTCATCTCTCGACTACTCTCATCATTAAAGAGAGGCTGAAACAGCTCAGTAGACATACAGTCAAAGCCACATGGTTTGCAAAGCACGTGTGACAAGGCAGATTATTTCCAACTGTCAAAGCAGAAATATTTTACTCATCTCCCTGCTTGGGAAATGGGTGCCACTCAAACATTTTGTGGTCACAACCAGACTGTCATTACCAGATACTTCCTACAGGCTGCACCTCTCACTGAACGTATGGATGCTTCATGTGTGCTTGGGCTGCTCCTTATAATCTGCTAATGAACGAGCTGCAAAGCAAGCATCACACAGGCCACATACGGGCAGCCCAGGTGAGGTTCCTGCTGCTGCAGCCCCCACTGGCACTGTCCTGGCTGGCTGCAGGTTGCCTGGCAGGGGGATTATCCCTGAGGGGATCCAACAGTGTCAAACGAGTCTGCTCTGCCTTTGACTGCCGCTCGGTTCGCACACCAAAGCTTCTCCCTTCTGTACAAGTCTTCATGCTCCCTTTGCACTTCCTTCGAACTGAGATCTCATTTGTTTGAAAAGTCTCCCTGTAGGTCCCTGGTTACAGTTTAATGAGGCTGGTGGCTGTTGACCCTTTTAAGGTTATCAGCTGGGTAATGCCCTCCCTGGGCTAGGAGGACATTTCGGGTGTTGGTACTCACACTCCTATCCTAACAGCTGTTGTTATCCAGGTCTTTTCACCAAGGGTGGACCATGCGCACATCCCTGCACATGGAAAAGCAATATGGGGAATTCTCTGCATACTCTTTTCGCTTATTTTAGTGCAAAATAGCTAACAGTACGTGTTCAGGTAGTGCTTTGCAGAAATGATGGTAGATATATGTCAAGTTCTGATAATAGGCAGAGGTTATCACCATTTCTTTTCTCCCCAGCTCTCTGTGCCCTGCTGCAGTGCTGTCATCCCTTATGTTCCCTGTGCAGCTTCTCAGGATTTTTTCAGAGCATCACAGGCCAGGTGATGTCTTTGGTTCTGTGCTGTGACGGTTCATTTTTTGGTTCAGCATAAAAGGAGAGATGAATTGGGTCATAACGTGCACCCCATTCCTAAAATAACCTTAAAGAGATCGTGCTTGAGTGCAGAGCATTGCTCACAGGACTATAGCAAACATGCCCTCACCCTACCCTTTGAACACTGCCCATGCTAATCTTCCGCTCCCACCAGGACTTCTTTAGCCACAACGTCAGTTTAATTGGGCAGAAAGACACACACATTTGTCTTGCTCTTTTTGATCCTTTTTGAGGAATTATCAAATCAGAAGATTCCTGTTATTTTTATTTTTGGCTCTAGCTTTGTTGTTTTCAGTGTCGTTAAAACTCTGTTCTCACTTTGGGATATCTCAGTCTACCACTGCTCCTGAATCATGATCTACTTCCATTCCAGCAGAACAGGCTGCCTACTGCACGGCCAGTTAAAAAAAACAAGCATCAAGTGGAAAGATAGAAGGACTCCCAAGAGTGATTCTTTCCTCTGAAGTTTAAATAAACATTCTGCCTGCACTGTTTGTAACCCAAACATTGCATCACTGTGCTATGGAAGGCGTATTTGAAAGCAAAACTAAGAGACAAGCAAAAACCAGCAGGCAAAATATACAATAAAAGAAGTAAATAGGATTGTTAGGTTTTCATTTTTTATGAAAGGGGAGAAAGACAAGATTGTTTAAAAATATATACTTTTGGAACAAGCCCTTGGAGTGCTTTTTGAAAAGTTTAATTACGTGTTAGTAGTATCCCTCAATGGCTGTGTATTCTTGAAGGGCGATTACAACTCTTAGCAGCTATTCCTGTTAGTCCAGCATAGAAACACAGCAAAGATGTTGTGAGCATTTGTCTCTGTAGAAAGGCAATAGATATTTATTTGTGTTATGGTAGCACACAGACACTTCCCCTCATGCTGTGCTGTAAAATTTGGAACGAACCAACAACAAAAAATAGACCTTATACCAAAGAAGTCCCCAGCACCCCCACCCCCCCCCACAAAAAAAAAAAAAATAGCTACATATACAACTTTCAGTTCTTTTTGAGAAAAGAATGAGAAAGAGATCTGTAGACTGGCAGTGCAGCAGAACTACTTTTGCAGCAAGGGAAAAAACGTATGAAAATGATGCTATTTACAACATGTGGGAACAGAGACTTGTTACGGAAAGATGCAAGACTGAAGCATCGCCTGCCAATGACACAGCAAGCATGGAAAAGTAAGGGCAGTCTTTGGAAGTGAAATGGAAATAAGTAGTAGAGATGTAAGTAATAAAGTGTTACAGTCACAACAATGGGGAAGGTAAACAACACTGCTCTTATTCAGATTGTCACCAAGACAAAATTATGAACCTAAGGATGTTCAATGACATGACATAAATGTCCAAGAAATAGGAAGGCTCTAAATGTAAGGCTCTAAAAAAAACAAAATACTGTGGGCCTTGTAAATAATACAAAGTGGGTACTGTGTCCTGTGTTTCCCATCAACCTCAAGAACCACAAGTACTGGGAAAAAGTAAATCAGAAGGCTATAACCCACACTCAGAGGTCATCTTGACCTCTTGCCACTCGGAGCTACACGTATCTGAATAAAGGTCCAAGCCACAGCTCGCAGGCAGATGCTCAGTATGCAGACACTCTGGCCTTGGCATTTTTTGTTACTAGTAATACACAGTGGTGATTTAATGCATAAATTAAGTAAGAGTAAACAAATAACACATGTATTTTAGAAGATCAAAAGTTGAGTCAGGGAACTTAAATATAAAAGCACATTCTTTAGGTAATCATTTTACACTGATGTAGTTTTTAGTCATATAACCCACATCATAGTAACACTTCGGTATCATAGTAGAGCTGCTTCTGTCACAGAGATGAGAAACCAAAGCCTAATCAGAAATATAGGTCAAAACATAGGCCCCTCCTTGAAAAGGTCTAAACTTGAAAAGATTTTGAGCTAGAAATCCCAGTTTACACAGCTCCCTATGGCAGGGCTGCAAATAGATGTCTTAGTTTGATGCAGTGATAGGGTCTGCTTCTATTTTTTTTATTTATATGTGTAAGATACTTATATGTATATATAAGTACAGAATGATAAATTAATAGCTATAATCCTCTTCTGCTCCTGAATTTTTCACCTATTATTTTACTGCCTTTCTTACCGAATAATATATTTTTTTCGGAGCCAAAATTATTTTCTGAGATACAGAATTCATCAAAAATACAATATTCACCAGAAAAAAACCACCTCACACAATACTTAAGCATATTTACCATATAAGCCATTATGCATTTTTTTTTTCCTATGGAAGACTTACACCTTCGCAAACTCTTTTGGAAGTGAAAGAACTGAAAGAGTTAATAAAATACTATTTAAATCATCTACTACTCTAAACTCCAAATTACTCTGTGAAGTTGAATTCTCAAAGCCCTAAAAAGATGACATTCAACTGGCAAAGCCTCAAGGCTGCCTTGTGCAGGCTTTCAGATATTATCAGGGCTCCAGTCCCCACTTCTAGTCTTAATCCAACATCCCCACACACACACTCCAGTGGGACCTTACCACCTTGCTGAAATGCGAGAGCAGGGTCCCAGAAGTTTTCAGGAGTTCTATAAACAGCCAGCTACTCCTTAAAAAATAATACATAAATTTTAAAAAAAAGAGTTTTAGTCATTAATTTTTCAATCAGAATTTTCTGCTTGTCTAACCTTACTGCCAGCACTAACAGGCAAATAGCAGAAACTATGTAAAATCTGCAAAAAACATCTGTGCTAAATTTGCAAATCTGTTTTTCCACCACAGCCTAGACTTTTCCCACAGCAAATACCTGTTTCGTGCATGCCCACTTCTCAGGTTAATTGAATCCCATTTGGACAAAGTTAAGCTTCCTTGGAAGGACAGTAAGTGCAAGTTACTCAAATTATAAATCATCAGCAATTGATTAGATAATGCAGTTCTTAATCACTGCTCCATCTCTCCTGCTATAAGGAGGATATTCAGAATCAGAGTTAACCATCATGTAATACTTGGAACAAGGCATCCAGCCTGAACTAGTCAAGAAAAAATAATATTCCTTGAAACGTATTTTGGGCCCCCATATCAGGGCTGCAGAAGCTTCTGCCTGCCCTGCCTCTAGGGTCAAAGTCATCTCCCGAGAGTACCTGCACTTGTGCTTTGGAATAACGGAGCAGGCACATGGCTTGTCTTTAACACACAAACACAGCAGAAGGAATGCCTAGCTTGAACATAATGACCTTGTGTAATAGCTCATATATAATAGCATTTGTCTCCAAGTGGATGATTCAATGTCTCCTCAGCTTGAAGACATTCAAAGCTACAGTTCCCAGGTGTCTTGACAATCTTTAATAACTATATTGAATTTAGCTACCCAAAATCCCAGCTCCGTTCAATTTTATATACTTAAAGCATTTTAGAGTGGCCATGCCTCATACTGTCAGACATGCAAAAACACAGTTAATTTTATAAATGTAAAGAGCTTATGTCATTTAAGAGAATAAAATTAAGTTTCTGTATAAAAGGAATCACCATGGTCTCGGTTATGAGTTTCCTCTGCTCTTTTTTTTCCTTTTTTTTTTTTTAAATCATGTTGCTAGTTTACCAGTTCGCTAATGTCATTTTGAAATGTATCTCTGTGGCAGAAAAAGAATCCAAAAGCCTTCTATAGCTATTTGTCTCCACTAGTATAAAAATAAATGTTAAAATGATCAATTAAGATGGAAAAATTAATGAGGCTGCTAAAAGATAGCACTAATAGAGCACTAACTTCTCATCCAACCCATGATTCATACAGTTCAGAATGGGACATTTAGTCTAACCCCTATTTAACTTTTATAACAAAACATTATAACATCCTTATCCTTTCCTCCCCCCAAATTAAGCGATAAGCATAGAGACCAAAGATATTTGAGCAACATAAAGACACCAGGGCCAAGGGAAAAAACAAAGTCTTTCATATAAGAGACAGCCTGTTTAACTAGAGATGCGGCTGAGAATTGTTTGCCCATGATACTGTAGTTTTTTAAATTATTTTCATTATTTTATTTCTCCTATGAGTCAAACCAAAGAATGCCTGACCCTTACATTTTTGCTACATATGTGTCTGTTCTGCCTCATCTAATAAGCCGTTTTGAAAAGCAGACTATAACCTCCGAATGCAGCAAGCTCTGCAAAAGGGGACTTGGGATGCAAGAGCCTGTTCTCCAAAGCAACAGCAGAGACACTACGCTCGAGATCTGCGTGCTAATGCAGCAAGGGAAGATGCGTTATTTGTAACAAGAGAGCAGATGTAAAGCAGAGCAGTAGCAACCCGAGCTCCTCATTAGCCAGCCTGATTACCTGTAGATACCTCTCTGCAACAGGACGAGGCTCAGAGTTGGGTCTTCAGCAGGGTATATTAGCATGTGCTGTGCCATAAATTATGCTGGTTTGTGTTAAAACAGTTTTTAAATTACCTTAGCTCCTACTCAGAGACAGACCTGAACAGAAAAGAGAAGGCCCACTCTTCCATGCAGAGTATGTATGTATGCCCCTAATGAAGTACGTGGTATCCAAACCGCACTGTGGAAATAACTTCTCATTTACCACTTAGCTCCTGATCCAGCATAGAATAAAAGAAAACCTCATCCACGCTTAAAAACCACACTAGCATAACTATACAGCACATCAGTGGCATTTTAGTAAGGAAATACTGTGAGGGAAGAGCTTAAGAAGAGAACAAGTCATGGCAAGCTAGAGAAACACACCAGGGAGTATTTGTGTTTACCAAAACCAGCGCTTTAGATACCAAGCATAACTATAATACGTATGACAGTCTAGATTACCAAGAATCTTTAACAGCACATCTAAAAAGTCCTGTAAGATTTTAATTTCATGACAGTGCATCCAACCAAATCATTACGAGATTGGTAACAGGTACTTGAGCAATGACAGGGGAAAAAAAAAAAAATCAAACAACTAACAAACTTCCTATAGTGTCATCCCACTTTCAATCATTGTTAGCATATTAAATCCTTTGCCTGCAGCTTTTCCTGTACAATTCAGGGGATTTAAAGGGATAAATACAATGTAAATAAATAAATAAAATGTAAATTGTATTTATTTTTTTTAAAACTTGAAAACAGGGACCATCCACAGGCTGTTTGTTTGGCTTTAGCAACATTGCTCAAAAATCTTACAGCCTAGTCTTTCTCAGAGATGTTACTACAGGAGAAAAGTTTGCTCAGAATTAGAACATGACTTGTATTTTTAATCTGCATAAATTTACATTTATATAAATTACATTTCCGTCTTTGATCAAGATGAAGCTAAAAAGGACAGGTTTGAACTTAGAAAACAAAAGAAAAGGAAAAAAAGGAACAGTAAAAAAAATGGTAGAGGTGAGATGAGCAACTCCAGGAGGAGCTATGGGCTAGAAATCTCTTCAGGCTTTAGACCAGACCAGAGACAGCTTGCAAGCAAAAGGCAAAGCAAAACATTGTCCTATGCACTCACCTCGACTGATGGTCACCTCTGCATTTAACTCAAAATACCCCAAATACAACTTTGCTCCTTTATTCATATACAAAGATATGCAAGATAAAATATACTTTTTTTAAAAAAAAGGAAATTTTACATTTTCTATTTTTTTTGCATCAGTGAAAGATTTCCCAAGCATAACATACAGCCCTAAAGTAAACACACAAGCGGAAGATCACACTGAAAAAAAAAGAAGGCAGTAAATAACTGCAAAGTGTTACCTCAACACTTAAGAGTAAGATGCTCTTTGCTGACATTTATTTATGTGGCAAAGTAAAGCTGTAGCTTAACGAACACTTTATCACAGCGTGAGTAATTAGCATTGCTCAAGGAGCAGGGCTTCCCCTGCCTTTAGCCCGCTCATTACTGCCTCCACATTGCTCAGCTGTGCTGCACCAACCCAGGGCATACCTGAAACCGGGTGCAAAAATTGGCAGAAATGAAGACTAATAAAATATACTTTTTTTCATTTTTTTCAGATGTGTTTTTTTTTTTTTTTTAAGCAGGGCTTGCACCAACACACCTGATGATGATGACGGTAAGCTAAAACCCCTGAGGGATCCTGCAAATTGACCAATTTATGCGATGCACCTGAAGCCTGGCAGGTGTCAGCCCCGTGCAGCATCAAGTGCCTGTCCAGGTGGGGACATGCCTGATGGACCAGGAATGAGCAAGAGACAAATAAAACAACAAAAAAATGCATTTTTTAAGGGAGAGGGGAAAGAAACATCCCTCAGGGCACAAGACCCAAGGAAGCAAACACCAGTGTTGAAATTTCGGGACTTTTTTTCCCAAGCGGGCCGCACATGGCACCCAGCGAAGCC
>NW_010587586.1:205686-225707 GCF_000705375.1 Tinamus guttatus | reverse complement strand
CCCTCTGGGGTATCGGCTACTCCTCCCAGTTTGGTATCATCAGCAAACTTGCTGAGGGAGCACTCTGTGCCTTCATCCAGGTCATTGATGAATGAATTGAACAGGACTTTCATATTTATGAAATATACATGCAGTGCTCTGCTTACCTGAATATAGTAGGATGCTAATTCAGAAAGCTTTGTTGCTAGACCTATAGCTATTTGCAGGCAGATCACTGATCTTCATTTTCTCACAAGGACTTCTTTTATAGTATAGCTTCCATCAGGCTTTTTTACTTTTTTTCAACACCTGGTTCATGGTCCATTTCTTACTCTTGCTTCCTTATTAAAGTTACATCTATTTCACTTCTTTTTCAATTATTTTTCAGTAAAATAATTCAACTTAGTTTCCTAATCAGGCTTGTAGCCTCAGTAACAGATGGGTTCTGGGCTGGCTGTGATATTCCACATACCAGTGAATTGGAGTATATATTATTTTTAATAAAAGAAATACCTGTGTACACATGAATCACTGGCGAGCACTTTTTTTCCCCCCCCTCAAAAATATATTTTACATTAAGAATGTCAATGAATAATTTGTTCACTTGTATTTGCTTAATGAAAGCAAGTTTTAAAAACTAGTTTGGGCTTTTGGAAGGCTAGATTTTCAAAGTCCATGATCCGCTTTGAAAATTGTGGAGATGAAGCTTGATGCTTATAGCACAGAGGAACTACAAACTTGGAAATCTCAGCAGTAAGTCAGAAAAAAAATAAGAGCTCTCCCTTTTATTTTGTAAGATTAGATAGGGCTAACTTGGTAAGTTTAGACTTCTGGGCTATTCTGAAGCAGTCTTTTCATATAAACTTACTAGGATATTCACAATATACATGGAAAAGCTATTTACTCTGAGATCCTTGTGGGTAGTTCTTCCTCTTGTAAGCTGTCACAGTTGCGTTCCTGTCACTGTGTTAAATAGTTAAATATGGCCCTGGTTCATGGGGAAGTAGAAGAACATGGAAAAGATCAACCTAGACCAAGCTAGAGTACGTGTCTTATGGGTGATTCCTGCAGCAGGAAAGGGAAACATACTAGTTTTCTTGTGGCCACATGAATATTCTAAACACTGGGATAGAAGGCAAGAGAGAAGAAACCTCTGACTTTTTCACTAATTCTGTAACTCACAAAAAAACTTTGTGAATCTCACATTTTACTCCCATTAGCAAAAGTATTTGAAACTGAAAGAAACTGTTCTGATTTGTTGAAAGTTCTGAAATACTTGTACTTTACTATCATGATACAATTTTTCAGTTTGTCTGCTTGGGGAATTAGCAAAAAGAAAGGGAAGGCTTGTCCCTGCCTCCCCCATGCAGCAAACAGCTATTTATTCAATAAGGTTTTATTCAAACCTTATTATAACTGTAAATTATGTAATAAAACACTTCAGTTTTCATAAGCTTACTAATCACCAATTCTTAATCTTATTAGCCATGTTGAGGAACAGCATGGAAACATCCTGCTAAGTGAAGACGTGTTTAAGAAATATGGCATATCTAAAAGCTTCAGAGACAGGAGGAAAACAATATTTATTTAAAATTCTCATGTAAGCTTGGGGTAGATATAATGAAGAGGTTACTCACAAGAAATGTTTTCTTTTGTGACCTCCCCCGCCACCCCCGCACCTCCCTTTTTTTAAAAAAAAAAAGAAAGCTAAGCCAAAGGATACTAGAAATGTAAAGAAAAATCGAAGTTTAAAAATGAAAAAGCATTTATAGGCTATGAATATCAGTGCCTTTTTGGTATGGTCAATCATAAGGTTCCATATCTTGCAGATCAGAACTTACTAATTAAACCCTTTATGCACACATTAACCTCCAAGTCTATTCTTTAGAAGACTATAAAGATAAAGAGGCTGCATCTGTTTTACCAGTAAATTCAAGTGAGTCAGGAATGTTCCTCACCCTTGAAATGTGGCTGCTTATACTATGCTTCAAATTTTCCTTGGTATGCTTAGAGCAACTCCAGCTAGCCAAAACTCTTGAGCAGTTCTCAAGAATGATTTAGCAGTCTGAGCAACCCAGGAATCACTCCCTTCAGGCAGGCTGCAGATAGCTACCCTGCATGGGAGACGAGACAGGTTACGGGTGGATATACTGGCTTTTTTATGCCACTTAATATTGGTACATAGGCACATTCGACTTACTGGTGCACATGTAGCCCGAGTGGATCAAAGTCTATTACAGAAATAACCTCTGTAGTTAAAGATTGTGCTGATCCTTCTCCCATCAATACAGTTATTTCCTCTCTGTCTGGTCTCCCAGATTTACTTCACAGTCAGACATTAGGATTATGCAGATAGTCCACCCCATGTTGTAGGAAGATCTTTGTATAAAACATGAATTTGTCTATGCGTGATGTCTTTCTTCCTCAAGTATACAGTGTAGCCCTTAATCATACGCAATAAGTGGTTTTCATCTTAGAATCCTTAAAAGGGTGGGGAAAATTAGTTCTTGAAGAACTAATTTATTGGAAGAAATCTTTTTCTTCAACATTTTAGAGAGAAATATATGGATGTTTTTAAAACTTACAGAATGGGGTTGACTCTTAGGACCTCCTAAAAACACTGAACATCTTTTACACTTTATGTTCCTTTAGCTTTTTTATTAAGCAGTTAAGGCTATGGCTTTGGGCCCTGCACACCAGGGTAAGGTTTATCTGCAGTGATTCTAACAAAACAAAGAGACTCTGAAGTACACATTGTGTCAAATTGCTGAAATAACATGTTGTCTATCCTATGACCAAGTCATTGTACAACCATTCATATCTCTTACTATGTAATTCCACTCCCTGTTATATATTAGCATTAGGTTATATATAGACCTAGTATGTTTTAGAAAAATCACTGTGGCACTTTTATATAAAAAAAAATGGAGTGAAAGTAACAAAGTGAACACAAACCCCAATGCACTTTTCAAAATCCCAGACAAATCAAAACCTCAGATTTCATAACTTTTCCATTTGCTGTTACGGTAATTGTTTAATTTTACAATCATAAAACAAAAATTTACGTTTCCCAGGTCTCTTTATTGTACATATGAAGCAAGACATATTAGCTAGTGCTAAGAATATATTTCAGATATTGCTTATATATTGAGATGAAAGATTTGAGTCATTTTACTGCAGTACGCAGTTTCATGATGAAACTGTAGAGCCAAATATTATCTTTGTGAGAACTGTACTTACATTGGCTACTTAAAGGATTAAATTAAAATTAGGCTTTCTGATGTGTTTACTACTTAAATGAAAATTACCACCTATTTTCAAAGAGATTCAGATAGCATCAGACACCTCCATACATCACTAGGGCAATTGTAGTGTTGGCTGTCATGTTGCCTGGTGGCTTTCAATGAGCAGCTACTGACTGTAGGTCTTCAAAACCATTTCAACAGTCATTTGCCACTGTGAATTACTGAGTAAAGCCCTACTTTTGCCTTTCCAATTGGAAATCACCTGAGCTTATTAAAAAGGGGATGGAAAACCCACACATTTTTGAATCAAGTGAGTTAAAATATCAGTCTAAATTCAACTTGCACAATAGTTCTATTACAGATTCCTCAAAAGAAAATTCTATTATGGGTTCCTCAAAATAATCCTCATCCCTCCATCAAGAAATATTTCAGTCATTGCCTCTCATTTTAGAGAATCTGTTAACTTTTATGAGTTCTTCCATTTAACAGAGGCTACAAAATTAATAAAGTGTTCTAGAACCCTAAATTCTATTTTAAAAGGTTGATTTTGATCAAAATCGCTCAAGATCAAAATGGCCTAATTCATTAGGATATTAAATAAGTATTGCAGTGAGTCTCATCTGCAATGAGCCTCTACAGTAATAGCTGGAAAGTTCGAAAGCTGTTAGGTGAACAGGCCCAAATCCTTTCTTCATAAAGACATCTACATTTAAAAAACAAATGAAGAAAAATATTTTGTGAAACTACTGCATTAGCTACAGTAAGTAGTCAGAGTTTATACTTCTGTGGAAGGCTGAGAAGCACAGATCCACCTAAGTAAACTGTTGATATATTCCAGAACTGTCCTCCTTCCTAACTTTGTTTTAGAATTGGGTTCATATTACAGATAAAAGGAGAATCCATTTACTTGTATGGAAGGGAGAAAGGGAAGTTATGCTTTGTAGTAGGCCCCTGTTTTGGCCTCATATTTATTTTTGTTTTACCATCACTCCCACAAAAACAATGGAAGCAAAAATAAATAGCTTCTACATCGCCCTTAAAAGTCTGCATTTTAGGAAGACTTTGATGGTATACTCCAGCAGAGGTTTCTTAATGCAGTAAAGGTTGAAAATGACTAAGCTTAAACTCTCACAGCTCTAGTAGTTTTCCTCTGGGACAGCATGGTGCATTGTTTTTAAACATGCTTGGTACTTCAGTCTTTAATATGCACTTACTGCTATGGAGCTCTTATTTTTTTTCCATCTAGAACTTGCTGCATCTTACTTTGCATCTGGCAGACACTATAATACTCCATGGGGAACTGTAGCTGTTGTGTCCCACATGGTTTCCTTCTTAATTTTATGATTATTCTTCTATTCCAGCCAATGATCCTGACTTTTTCTTCTTTTTTTTTTCTTCTCATTTCAGTAAACTTCTTTTGATGTTAAACTATATTGTTCTCAGAATGACTCTTCTATAGCAAATGGTAGCATTGATTCATGTTGTGTCCTTATAGTCACTTGGAGAATCAGAAGTGACTGAGATTTATAATATGAACTATTTCAGTGCTACATAATTTCTAGACTGTATTCACCAGAGGTGTTTTTTTTTTTTTTTTTTTTTGACTGCATTGCATGATATGTACAGTATAGCCAAGAATTTGTACTGATCCATTATACATTTCAAAGGTGAAGTCTTCATTTTGTTTCCTAGAAGCCTGTATACCATGTTGCCACAATCTCAATATTTGGCAAGAATGCTGTTGAACAACTGTACTGTTCTGCAGCACAGAATGCCTTAAAACAGCTGTTAAAGATTCCAGCCTCCCCTATGCAATCATCTGCTAATTATGTTAACAGACAACTTCCTGGTGGGAAGTAGCAGTAAAACAGAAACACTCATTAAAAGGAAAAAACAGCATTTATATTCACAGAGATAAAAACAGTGATGATATTATTTACCCAGAAGTATCTCTTGAAGGACAAATTCTGCTTTCCTTTACAGAGATGTCTACAGCAGACATCTCAAGTGGCAAGCTATGGTAGATGGGGGAAGCAGGTCAGTGCAGGGACAAGTAATCTACCAAGTTGGCAAAAAAAAAAGATGACTTTACTTACTCCTGTGCATGGGTGCATACCGGTTTCATGCTAGCTCTAGATTATAATTGTGCATGTGGCTAGCACAAGGATCACATGCCTGGTAGAGGCAAGATTTGAGAAACAATTCCAGCTATGGGTTAGCTCTGCCAGGAAGTCCTATCCCTTCTGCAATTCAAACCTCTGATGTTCTGCAAAGATAAGTTTGCTCTTTAGCTATATATGAAGTTGAAATTAACAGCAGTTGACTTTCTTCAAATAGTCTTCAGATACAGAGTTTCTTCAGAATATAGCAATTGTTGAAATATTTATTAAGGAGTAAACACTATAAAAGAGCTTCATTCTTTTATCATTCTCAACAGCCTAAAGTGTTCTAGGGGGTTTCATATTTTTTCTCTCTTTATTTTGTTCCCCTGCTGTGACTAAAGAAAATAGCAGCACACAAAAAACGGTGTTACCAAAGCCCAAACAAATATAAATGGCAGAAAACAGCACTGCCACAAACTGAGTTGCAAATGGAAGACCATGGTTATATTTGTTCCTTTTTTGACAGCCCCATTAATACTCCTGAATATTTTCTGACTCTGCAAGAGTCTCACCAAATCCAAAATAAGCCAAGGGCACAGGTCAGTTGTCACTATTGCCCTGTAATTCTCACTATCGAGCACTGACATTTATAACAGAGATGGACTAAAGCCTAAACTCTGTATTTAGCTGAATGTGCCCTTAGGAAGGGTAAGCAAGCTATGGTTTCACTGCATACAATGTAGCATTTGATTACCTTCTCCAAATGGTTTAATCATTTGCACACAAATGTCAAAACAACTTCTAAAAAGGCATTTCTGTAGATGTCCATTTTTATTGATGTTTTTGTTCTCTTAGTAGTCACTCAAAAGAGACAACATGAAATGGAACAAAGTATTCTGTAATGTGCAGAGGTTGATTAATCAACCAGGTTTTATAAAGACTATTAAGATCCAAGAAACTTCCCCACCCCCAGGAGTATTATAAGGATGATAATCCAAAGAGGAGTGCCAGATACCCAATATCTCATTGCCATTGAAGAATCCAAGTTTTACAAATTGAACTCAGATATTGACCCAAATGGTCATTCATTTTTGCACTGAGACAACGAATTGCATGGAAGTTACAATTTTGCTTGAAATTTTTTTTTTAAAGATACCAACTACATTCAAAATGCATTGTATTAATAAAATCTTCAAAATTAGTTTCTGCTTCCCATTTTTCCTCTTATTTGGCAGTTTATAGATCACAGTCCAGAGTCCAGGCAAAATATAACAAAGTAAATTAAATCTGTGCTGACATTATAAACTCATTAAATACAATGAATTGTGGCAGTTACTGGTTACAAGCGCCATAGTGATGGGATTTACATGTGACCAGCTGAGTTTGTCCTTCAGCATGTTTCTTAGCAATGGGATTTTAGCATGACCTCAGAGTATTGCATGTGGTGAGGAGAACAGGATCAGCTACTAGAGATGTTTCTGAGCACAGAGGGAGCATTTTCCAAGGGATCAGGACAGTAGTGCCACTTGGCAGTGACAGGAAAGGTCCTATAGTGAAAAGAGGGAGCTGGAAGTAGCGTCTTGTATTGCCTAGATACTTGACAGTTGATTATCAGAGTTCCTAATATCAATTCAGCCATCCATAAACTGATCTCTTCTTGTTTCCCTGTTCTGCTTGAACAGCCTTAAAAATACACACATAGCTCCTAAAACAAGATGATGGAGCAATGCCTCTTTAGCCCACCTCATCAACACACTGCCTTGACTTTCACAGCCAAACTCCAAACTTTGTATTCCTTTGGAAACTTACATTTAAGAAAAAAATAGTTTTTGTAGTGAATAAGTTAATTTTGTTAAGGCATCTGTATATTAAAAAAATATACAGGTCACATTATAGGAGTTACTTATTACTATTTTGAAAAAATTAATACCAGGCACACAACTCTACGACTCACTGCTGATGGATAACACCAACATGTCTGCTCTCTGTAATGGGAGGTGCTACTTAAAAAATGACGACAACTTTGGGCTTTTAAAATTTTGTTAAAACTTGTAACTTAACTTTTTCTTAATCTAATGGAAAGGCAATTAAAGCCATGTCTTTTGAAGACTAAATTAATGAGGAAGTATAATAGATGACTGACTAATGAGACAGATGTATTTGAAATTCATGATTCCATGTACCTTGTTAGCTATAAAGACACAGTATCAGGGAGATATTTTAGAGATTAGAATAGCTTTTAACATTTGTTCTGTGTTCAGCATTTCTGAATCATTACAACTCCTTAATGAAATATGCAATATTTTTACTAAAAAGTGTTAAACAATCATATACTATGCTTGTACAGTGCAGAAAGTTACATTTGAAAAGAAAGTTTCATACTGCAGTTAGGATATCTGCAACTTAATAACATACTACTTGGTATATCTATGAACTTTATCCTCTCATTGGATGGTAATATTGGAGCCAGAGGACCTTTAAATACGAGAGAATAAAGTAGTAAATTGTGCAGTAAGTATTAATGCACAATTAATGCATTATTTTAGGAGCGGGCATCAGCATGTGTTAAACCTTCTCCTGTTCATTTGATAGAACAAATTGAGTCTCTGGTAAATATCTCTCTGCAGGAAACGTCAGGCAAGACACCTGCATCATTTAGGATCCTTTAGACAAAAGTGCAAAAACAGGCACAGACCAAATATATATAAACATATATATAGTAGGTGTCTTAAATCATCAGTTTTATTTTTTGTATAACTTAAGTGTGATTGGAGGAGACGGGAAAAAATAGCACACCTCCCAGCATTTCAGGGGAACTGCAATCCCCGTTTCGGCTCGGGTCATTACTTCTTAGCCTTGCTGGCACATTAAAGGCAACTTCTAGCGTATTGTAGAAGCATCTGCAGGTCTTGACTGTCTGGCTTTGTAATTTAAGTGACAAACCTTTTTTTTAGGGCTACACTGGCCATGGCAATGTGTAAAAAGCAGGCACACTTTTTAACACTTCAGCTATATATGGAATCTCAGATAACTTCTTTGTAGGCCTGCTAAAGCATCTGTGAAGAGTTCCAAATATGTTCAGTTTACAATCTGACAAACTGCAAATCAGACAGTTCCTCCAGTAATAATTTCTCAATCTGAAATGAACTAATATTGCTAATATAAGTAAAGTACAAGCAAATGAGAAGTTGAGCAGAGTACAGAAAATAGTTTGTAAGCTGCTACTATCATATTGCTTTGGAGGTCATATTTTTGCATCCTAAACTAATACATTCCTCTTACTAACAGAAGAAATGCAGCTTCCAGAAGAAACATTTGCAGAAGAAATTTGTGCTTTACACAGTCTAACATGCTACTTCTATGCTTTAGTCTATTTGTTGATAGAGATCAGTACAAGGTTTTTCAAATACAGTCCAAAAGATCATGGTATAAAATACCTTTAGTTTCTGAAATTTCAAAAACTAGTAAAATCTGGTATAAGTAGTTTTAGGACTATTATAAATGAGAATCATAGAATCATAATGGTTAATAGCATTTTTCCTTTAAGAATACTACAGGCTATGACTGGAGTCAAGAAAGAACTAAAAAGCAGACTGTTGTACATTGGATTGTTTTCCTCCAAAATGGAGTTCATGTAAGAATGATGAGAATTAGCTAGAAAATGATTTTATGGGCAAAAGACTGCGTACATTTTACCATATACCTTAGTGAACAGATTTCAATATTGGCTCTCAGTAAATATGAAGAGAATATTTTAGTCTTTCCATCAAAAAAACCCCCAAAATGCTAAATTATGCTAAATAGCAGTTTCTAAATTGAAAAGGAATTTAGAAGTACTTTTTATTTCTATGGTCAAGTAAAGATTAACTGCAAAAAGTTTTGCACCAACCAATTGCACCATCTTTTGCTTTAGGTAATAATACAAAAGTGTCAGCATTCCTAATTATGAAAACATAAAGAACCTGTTAAACTTATGCACAGATGAAAATACCCCCAAACAGCCACTTCATTCCTTCTTTGCAGACCCACTCTTTCACCTCTGAGAGTTGAGTTTATGGCTTGGGGAACTGAAACACCAAAGCTTTATCTGTTCCATACCCTAAGTGGACTCCTGAGGAATTATGATCTGTGCAGCAGGACTGCAGAGCACTGCATTAGTATTCTAGAACACCTCTTCTTGGCTAGAGTTTCATTCCTTGTGTGTCACCTAGTATTCATCAAAATACTGTAAAAGCATGAAATCCACATGAAGAGCATTAGCCATTAAAAGTGTTCTGATGCATGTGAGAAATTAAGGGGAGAGAGTCACATTTCAAGATGAACTGTAGAGAAACTGTCATCTTTTTACCGTAAATATTACCTTGTACTGAAGCTAGTCCTGTTAATTTCAGTGGAAATAATTATAGGTCAGTGTGCTGTTTGATATGAGTAGAAGGGAATATTTGCTGTTCTACAGATGGTATACCAGGCAATACAGTATAAAGCTTTATGAAGGAACTTATCCCATACATTTTTTGAATGTATGGGACAAAATAAATTTCATTTCCCTTGTCATTGTGATAAATATAGGCATAATAGGGTTAAAACCAAATATAATACATCTGAATGAATGCCCTGTGAATTCACACTTTTTTTTTCCTGTTATTAAATGTGAAGTAATGGTTTACTACGCTATTTTAAGTCTGAGTTTTGACAGATGGACATAATGTTTTAATTTGTTCTTATTTAGTATGGACATTCTTCAGGCAGTTTTGAAATATTACTGTTCTATATGTACCATGGTGAGAAAAGAGAAAAACAAACAGATACCAAAACAGTAGGTGGACACTGTAACACTTTGATTACATATAAGCCTTAAGCAACTGCCCCCTTCCAAACACTGTCGTCTTTTAGCTCGAAGGTAAACAGGTTAATGCAGAATAGCAGAAGTCCCTGAAATCCAGATATGTAACAGTGTAAGGCATTTCCATGATCTCCTTTGATCCTGAATTTGGACTTGGAAAGTATCCCAGGCTGGAGATAATCATATCAAATTTCTAACTAAGGCTTTTTTTTTTTTTTTTTGAAAAGGATATCAGGAATCAGAGATTAGCTAGCATTTAAAAGTGGTAGTATTTAGGTGGCTAAGATTTGCTTTCTGCTTGTAATGCTGCAAGAAGGATCCCTAATCAAGTTACATCATTCTCTAGCCATACCCCAAATGCATTAAATCTTACTCCAAAGTCAACCTGAGATTTTGATTAAAAATTATCAGGATAAGTTTCAAAGAGTGAAATTACAGTGTTAGGTTGATTCTCAGAATAGACAGAAACATAGCAGTAATAGATGTTTTAAAATTGCTCCAATACAAGCTTATTTATAGTTTGGTGATTTTCAGAGTCATGAAAGATTGAGCCAAAGCAGCATAGAAAACTTCCTGCTGGTATTTGATCATCTCACCCAGAATATATATGAGTCAGAATATTAGATAAATACTGAAATAAATAAGATCTATAAATGGTTTAGGAACATGAAACCATTTTGATTAAGTAATAAATATTCAACTATTATTACTTTCAAAACAAGATTATCTTCCCTCAGATACAGACATGTGAAGTGAAATTCTACTTCTATTTGTAATGTGATTGTAGTCTCACTCATTTCCAGTGGAGAGGCTGTTTGCCAGTAAACTGGAATAAAGTTACTCTATTGATAAATAATTTTATTTTCTACTGCACAGAGCTACTGAAGAAAAAAAAAAGTGTTTCTGAGAAAAAGAAAACCCCAAACCTCCAGCTAGATCTATTTAAACTCTGAGTCTCAACCAAATTCAAAAAAATGTTTTCTCAACAAATATCTCTAAACCAGTCATTATTTCACAGCTTTACTAATGATAAGAAGCTGGACTATTTGGGGGAAAAAAGGTGATTTTACAGTCAATCATTCCAAGTCCCCACTGAGAGAATCTCCTTCAGATTAGCCCATGTAATGTTTGTTTTACACTGCTGTGAGGTACAACGTTTTTTGTGGTGACATTTTAGAGCTGGAGCACTGAAACAAAGAAGCAACCCAAGACAATACATTAAGTCCAGACAGAGGAAGGATTTGAACCAGGCAACAGTAGGCTATATTTTCCTCTTAGCTAAACATCCTTAGAGCAAATGATAACATGTGTACAACATAGGAAAAGGGATACCACTAGGCTCCTGCTTTTCTACTGCAGGCAATGAATTGAGTCTTAAGCTTTCCATAGTTTCTCAGACTGTTAGATGTAGCAGTGTGGGAGGGGAAGAAAAAGATGATAAAGACAGACCTCAGGAATTTGAATTTTTGAATCATACAAACTTGGAAACTTCCTATTTACTCCTTTTCCTTATTAAAAAAACTGTATATACACTCTGATTTCATAGCAAAGAAAAAAAAAGTCTAGAAAAGAATGAATAGTGGGATAGGAGAAAAAAATAGACATTCTCTTTTACATTCTCATTACCAAAATAGACATTTTCTTAATAAAGAAAAGAGGGTAGAAAAAGCGTACATGAAGTAGGGCTGTAGTGACTACTCCGTGCTTATGGCAGATGAAGTCTTAGCCTCATTGAGATCTCAGCACAGATCTCAATTTCACTTTATATATTAGTATATAGGGGAAAACAGTCTTTTAAAAAATAGTAATAACTCCTGAATATTTACTTTTTCATTCCTAATACTACCTTTTTCAATACTTATTATGCTAAGACAACTGCTTATCATAACTAATGTCATTCTTTATCTTCTATTATATATTTAGTCATAAATTTTTAATAGCAAAGACTATTCTTTTGTTCTGTGTTTCTCAGTGCCAAGCAATGTATTAATCTACTAATCTACTAGAATTCATAATGTTCTGGCAGAATAAGTGATAATAAAGCTGTTTGAGAAGCATTTCTGCAGTCAGGGCACTAAGAAATCTTTATTCAGACAAACTTAACAGTGAATTCTGGTTAGCCTGGGTCTTTGCTTGACTAGTCACTGTATTTATGCAGCAATCTGTTGATTTTGCTCTTACCTCTGCCTGTGAGCATACTAAATACTTTGCTTTCTCATACACATTACTGATAATAAAATATTCTTAACAGAACATACAAATGTATTTGTATTATCACTTGCAGCCCACCTGTGTGTTAGTGTAGCTGCAGGACAAAATGGCTAGTAATTACCTTTTTTTGATTCTGTATTATCTGTGTAAACTATCTGGACACCTAATATACATACCCAGGAACAGGCAAAGATATGACAGCTTTTTCCCCCCCTCCTCCCCTTCACCAGTAGCCTGTCTAGGCCTGTCTTTGGCCCACTGCCAAATCTAGTCTATCCTATACTTGAAGGGTCTGTCCCATTTCACCAAGTATTTGTCTCCCTTCTGTGACCAGATGAACAACAATCTGGTTAATAAATGCTAATCCCATTTTTAAACTACATATTCAGTATATTCACACAATGAGAAGAGTTGAAATACATGAATTTATAGTTCATTGTGGTGCAAGAAATGAGCATATATAGGTTGCAAAATGCTTATTCATTGTTGCTGGCCAATGTTATTTCAGTGTGCCTATGTCTGGCCTCAAGGCAAGCAAATATTAATTTTATCTCAATTAGACTGCTTCTCCTTTATGGGTGCAAGGAGCCTCTGCTTTGCTACATCTATAAGAGGTCATCTGGCTTATTCAATTAGGATTCTCTCTGTTCTGGCTACAGGAATGTTTTATATTCCTTTAAAAAGGCTTTTATGCTATTTTATTTTTTTTCAAGTTATATCGTCTTCCTACTTGGGGAATTTTTTCCCCCCTCTGACTTTAAGAATAATTTATTCTTATTATATTAAATACATAAAAAGATGCTATGTTTTCTATAGGCATAATGGTATTGTTACTGTAAATTCTTTACTAAGGAAAGAAATTTTGAAAGTGTTAGTGCTATCTACTCTGTTTATTTACTTTTTGGGTTGTTTACTTTTTTTCTCCTTATAATAAGTATTTGATTTTGTATCTTCAGTATCAATCTCTAGAGAACTTTTTCAAATGCCTTATGAAAATTTAAGTACATGATGTTCATTTCAGAGTTCCCCCTTATCTATCTTTTCCAATTATCTCATAATGGAGCAGAGTGCTACAGCTCATACTCTATTTATATCTGTCATTTGTTCATTCCTAGCTTATTCCCAGACTAAATCCAACTTGTAGGTCTTTGCACAGGTGCCACCTATTCTTTTTCATCTCTTGTTGACAATCTAATCAGTATTCATCTTCATATCCACAGGGAGAATGATTTGTTTGCCATGATGCTACTTAGCACAATAGTAAGAGAAAATGCTGGATAACAGAAACTGTGCTAATTTGATGTCCAGCATTGTAACATAGTCTCTAGACCTGGAAACTCTGTAGCAATACTGGAATACAGCAACTGGAATATATAAAACTTGGCAGAATTATTACTTGTTAAGGAACATTAGCTGTAAATCTGGGACTACTATCCCCATGCATGTTGTTCACATAGTTAGGAAACGCACATTTGTGCTAAAAGTGTAGCTTATCCAACACCACAAAGTATTCCTTACTAAGGGCAATCTCCTGTCAGTTTAAAGTATTAAAGTTCTTTTAATTTAAGTACCAGTAGAACTTGATCTCTGAGACAGTGTGCTTTGTATTAAATTCAAATAACGTGTACACATAAGAGTACATAAAGAGAAGAAACAAAGTAGGAACAGAAGAGGCAGGAAGGCACCGGGATATATGGAAATTTGCTTTTGAACCTCATACATCTACCTACTATATTTATTTTTAATTGCATTTGAATACAATCCAGAGACCTAATGATCAAGGTCTTAGCACTGCAGAGGAACATAGGAATGTTCCATTCTCATTTTGGAAAGAATGGAACAGAAGTCAACATTCAATGGAATATGCACTAAATAGTTGGAACATAGGACCAAAAAAAAAAAAAATATATATATATATATCAATCAATATAAACATCAAGTAGTGAGGAATTCAGTGTATTCAACTGGCCCAATCCTGACAGTGTGCTTTTTAGAGAGAAGGAGATTTAAAGCAACAAAACTAAAGATGCAAGCATGACTGAAAGAAAGAATAGACAAGGTTACAGTGCTGCCAGAACAGTGGGTTAGTAGCCTTCATGTGCACTTATCCATTTGTGCAGATAGAGCAGAATGAGGGATTCAGCTCTTAGCTGTGGGTAACTCGTTTCTTCAGAATCACCCCCCACAGTAGATAAACACGGTATTCCCAAGAGGAGAATTTATATACCAATCGTACTTGTACTCTTCCCAAACATAACTCTGTGCCCATAAAAAGGATTAATTTTGGTTTTATGAACTCAGATGGAAATTGGGACCTGTATTATGCTTCATTTTAATGAGCCAACAGGGTCTGTTTCAGTTGACTGTAAATTTACACAGGTGAGAATTAAAGCTGTAGGAGTTCTAACTCTCTTAAGGGTGAAAGTTTTTATCATATTAATCTTTTGCCAGTCCCATTTGGCTTTGCTTATCTAGATTTCCTTTAAAACAGACGAGTGGCCACACAGAGTGTTTAGTCAATTATTTGGCAGACTAAATTGGCCTCTTTAGTCAGTTTAGCAGACCATAGTGAGCCATAGGGGGATGTACATAAAAGCAGAACTAATACATACGGGTAGTTATCTTGATATAGCCTTACTCTGGTATGCTCTTTTCTGTTGCCTACATCAAATTCCATTCCATTCCCATAATTCTCTCTCCATTTTAACCATACCACCAAGACAGTTATTACCAAAGCAAACAAAAAAATATTGATAACAAGGGTTCTTGGTGTTCTGAAGTACTGAGACTTTTACACTCGTCAACTATATAAAACCTTATCAGGCAGCCTAACAGAAGCAGTGACTAGGGACAGCAGAGGAAGAGCTATACTTTCTTAGACTGGAATAACCTGTGTTTTTGAAATGGACTTTGATTAAATGATTATTGCCACAATCAAGCAAGTGATAATTCTTCTAAAACTACTCCTGTAGGATCTCCAATAGAAAAATAGTGACTAATATATAAAAATTCATAAATTTGCCAGGAAATATTTTATGTACCTTAAGATCAGTGTTTAAGAATTTAGTCTATGAAAGTATCACCTATTTTATATAACTAATCATAATTATGTAAGACATAATAAACTTGTCCAGGATTTAGAAGGAGACCAAAAATGAACCAAACTGATTAGTTTTCAAATGCTGAATTTATAAATATATGCCTGCCAATTGCAAAAGATCTGAACGGGTATGCAGGAGAAAAAAAACACATCAGTTAACAGATACTTTACAGAATCAATGGAAGATTTTCCTAGAAGATACATTCACTGAAGGATCAATAGTGGAAATTATATACATATATATATATATATGTAAAAGCAGAAAAAGTGTTAGTGGTCATGTGGACAACAGTTTATTATGCTTAAAATCAAGCTTTGATTTTAAGCATAATTACAGATAACTACAGATAACAAGTTTCAAAATAAAGATTAGATGACACCACAAACAACCTATACAATGATATTTACAGGCGCATTGCCATAAGAATCACACTGTTTGGCTTCCGGACAAAAGTTTTGGTTATCATTTCCCCCATCCACCCTTTTCTTCTATTATTTTCATTTTCATCTGTGATAGTGAGACAGGGCCACAAAACAGAATTGATCCATATACTTTGTGACAGCAAGGTTATGCCAAAGTAATTTTTAGCACCACTACAAAAAGGATGGTCTAAATCACTGTAATTCAGTCTAACATTTCCACCACTCAGGAGCACTGGTGGTTTCTTTGCATTGATTATGATAATCACAAAAGTGAAGGTGAATGTGATTGACAAGCTGATGCAATTGCAGGATAGGGGAGGGAAAGGGAGAAATGTTCTCCAAATGGGGAAAAAAAAAAAAAAACCACAAACAAACAAAAAAATACACACGTGTGTACTTATTTTTAATAAGAAGAGATCTAACTTGCCTAGAAATCACCCATGAGTGGAATCTCCCTTTTGGGAGATATCACATTCTCTACCTGGCTTACACTGGTCATAAAACAAAACAAACAAACCCACCTACTACGTTCACAACATCTCATCACAACATCTCACAACTGTCTTTTAACAGTCAGCACAAGTCCATCTTACATGGCTGACAAACAATTTCTTGTTTGCATTTAATTCATACACAAATTTGTACTACCTGGTAACATACAAATCCAGTGTGAATTAGTGAACATTGGTAAGTTTAATCACAGTTGGCAAGAAGTTGCATTATCACATGCAGTAGACCAATTAATTACATATTGGTAAATAATCAGCCATGTAGTTCTAAATATGACTCAAATGGTTACTGCATCTGCAAAATAAAAACTGCCTATACAACTTTCCTGAGAATGAAAAGTACCTGATAAATATCAAATAGATGATTCACTAAGGACTGCTACTGTAGGGAGATCCTTAGTCTACACTAAGAGACTTTCTAATGTATTTTCATTAACTGGAGACAAGTATTACTTTTAAGAGTTTTTCCTAGGGTGGGTGTTTTTTTTTTTTTTTTTTTTTTTTTTTTTTTTTTGTTGAGGGAGTTGTGTGATTAAAGTTCAGAGGCATCATATTAGTAATGCATCATAGGAAATACAGAAGGAATTTCCCAGGCTTCACTTTAAAGATGGTTATTAGATTATCCTCAACTGCATTATGTTCAGATGTTACTTTCTTTAGGTTATTACTTCTGGACAGATGGCATAATTATAAGCCTGATGTGCAGATAATTGTTTTAGAGCAATAGGCCAAGCTTCAGGCTTCAGTTGTCCTGCAGATACCAGTCACAAACATTTTGTGGAGATTGTGGCAGGGGGAGGGGGAAGGAATTAAATTTTCCTTGGTTTTTGTCTTTAAGAAAACAGCTTTAGAAAGCAGAAGAAAATGCAGAGAATCCTGTCAGTCGAATGGACCAGAGAAGACAGATAGATTCCTCTAACCAATCTGGGTGCCTAACCTTCTCTAATAAAAAGAAATTTCAAAGGAAAAGCAGGATTTTGACATCACATGTTGCCATTTTTACCCCAACTCAGAATATTTTGTTTCTGAAACTTACTAAGTTGACTTACCACATCCTGAAATTGCATTTTGAGACAAGTCTTCTGAAATTCATTTCTGACTTGACATAATTATGCTGTGCATTTTTTCCAAGAAACAGTCAATAAAGTGTTGGTTATAATGGAACAATACCAAACATAACTAACATAGTACAATGAAAACAAAAAGCAAAAGAGCCATCAGGCATAAAGGAATAATAAAGCAAGGTAGCAAGGGGGTACAGTGGGAAGAAGAAGAGGGAGAACTTTGTGGAATATATCTTTAGTCTCACACTGATCTGCCAGTTTTGCTGATGATACACTGTGGAACTGAAATAGAATATTTCTGTTAAAAGAGAGTAATGAAATATTTGAAGCAATGAGGACATGTTCTAGTGTAAATATTCTTACCACATGTTCATTTTACTCAACTCTAAAGGAAACATTCTATCAAACTTAAGGGGAATCTAGCATAGTGTTATAGTGTTAAAGGTAACATATTAATGACTCAATTATCTTGTACACTTGGTCAGTGATATCTGATTGAGATTCACCTACAAAGGTGATCCAGATTTTTTATTTTTTTTAAATCCATCTGTACTTTTTTTTGTTCTTGCTACTCCATTTAAAAACAGAACACCTTAACTGTATTTTGAGTAAAAATAATAATCAAGTAAGCAATATAATCTGCAAGTGTCAAGCTGCCTTGACTCAAAGGTGCTGGCCATAAATAAAGCACAGTCAACCAACATGCATAGTAAAAATGCACAAAAACTGTGGTAGGTGCATTTTGTATACATTTGGACTGAAGGAGCAAACTGAAGTCACTTCTGCAGAACACTAAGGCAAGTAGTATGTCCCTAAAGTGAGGATCCTCATTTGTACCCTTCCCAGAATTTGAACCTTCAGTATCTGATCCAAGAAAGAGGTAAATGGCAACAAGAGTTTGCAGTGATAGGCAGTTATTCTGTTGGATTTTCTCTCCCCCTTTTAAATTGGGTGCAGCTAACACAGATGGATGTTTGTTCGTAATTGGAAATAGATGAGTATTTATTCTGCAATTGAGGGAGGAAGAAAACCTAGTTTAGCTAACAATATTTTTTAACTAAACATTGATATACAAGTGCCTGACCATTTAATGATGCTAAAGATAGAACTAGGCATGTAAAATTAGCTGTTAGTGTGTTCCTTTTGATTTTCAAAGAAAATAAAGATGCTTGTAGACTTGTCCGAAATATACTAAGTAACAAAGCTATGCTTTTCAGTACAATTTGGGAGTTTGGTATGTGTAATGCCAAGAGCTACTAATAGAGCTTTGCTATATGATTTTATAGTCAAAAGCTTTTTTTTTTTTTTTTTTTTTAAATATTTCCAGGTCCTGTATTTTGCTTAGTAAAACCCCTATTCAAGTTATTTTCCTCACACTTACAAAACAATGCTATATTACAAATATCTTAAATATTTCTAAGACATAATACATTACACACTCATATTTTAATTCTTCATGAAATATTTTTGTAATTGTACTAGGTACAGTTTTCTCTGCAACTGAATGAAGCCGTTTCATACATTGTTTTCTTTTCTGTCTCATGCAATCTTTAGTGCTGCAGTCGCAGCCAAAGGGGTCTAACTAGCCTACTGATGTCACTAGTCAAGGGAATGATTCCTGCTAATGAATGTGAGTAGTGGTAAGATTTCCATGTCCCAAATCAGTTATAGGCCAACAAAAAATTATATTAGAAGCAAACAGGAGATAAGCACAGTGTGTAAATGACATGTTTTTGTATGCTCAGCACAAGTAATACTCCCTTTCTGAAGGGTTCTGTAATCAAGTACGTAGCTAATGCAATAACTATTGTTCAGCACAACATAAGTGAATCAAATTCATCACATTCATCCTGTGGTGAAAGGCCATCATATATAAAAACATCACTTAAGGCATCCTTTAATCACTGAAGTCATCATTGTTTCTACTTTTTAAGCATTTGTTTCTTCTACTTAAGCACTCATTTATATTCAAACCATTCATAATTTTGTCTTAAACAAGTCTGTATAATCATTTCTGTGACCACCTGTTCCTATCTTTGTCTGGATAATCTCCATGACAATGTCCCTCAAGTGCTTAACTGCTAGCTATATAAGAAGAAAAAAAAAAAATAAATTGAAAGCATGCAGACTGAAACCAAACACACCAAAATCTACTGTGAAATAACATCATATGTGAGGTGTTGGATAGCAGTGATCCAATTGTGTACCTATCATCCATCTATTTTATAGCACATATAGTGGATATTTTAATACACTGTCACGATGAAATTTGATTGCCTGAAGAGAGCACTTTAAAGGGTCATAGAGAACAGACAGGATAGCACCAAAATACCCACATGACATTTATGCAAAGCTACAGAGTTCACTGGAGCCTTGATAATTGTGGGCTAATACTAGAAATAGAAAATTAATGAAATAACCCAGGAAGAGAGGGAAGCTAGGCTTTTCAGAAGGCTCAGGTCTTTCAAGATCATAAATCAATGGTTTAGCAGTAGTAAACTCAGATATCCATGACATAGGACAGCATTTTGATCGCTAGGAATGC